>JAWDGP010004972.1:257500-260000 GCA_033675545.1 Elysia crispata | reverse complement strand
CAGCCGCTGATTTACAGGATGGTGACAGATTTGGGACTAAAATTAATCTTTGCCTGTTAGTGGTGAAAAAAATAGAAAATGGGAAAGTGTCTGTGTATGGGGGGGGGGGGGGGGGGGTTAGAGAATACCCACAGACAAAAGGGGGTAGATAGAGATACGGAGTGAATAAATAATTATTTAGAGAGACGTATATTTGCAGACAGACACAAAGGGGGAGATATAGAGGCAGACACTCAGACACACATTGAAAACATAGAAATGAATAGAAAGAAGTGATCGGGAGAAGGGAAAATTGAGATGGGAAAGGATTAAGAATCATTGTCAGAAAAATACAGCTTACTTTGTTTAGAGAGATAGTTGAAGTAAGAGAGAGAGAGAGAGAGAGCGAGAGAGAGAGAGAGAGAGAGAGAGAGAGAGAGAGAGAGAGAGAGAGAGAGAGAGTAGAATAATGAGGGGAAATGAGGACGAGACGCGTGCGGGGAAAAAAAAGGGGGGGGGGGGTGTAATTGTAGTTTGGATATTTGTAGCTGAATAAAATACTATGATATAAAGAACAAGATGCAAACTTGCTTTTTACAAGGAGAATATTTAACCGTCCTGCGAAAGTATAAGAGAATGCCTATACGTTTGTGTCTCTGGGTTTCGAACGAAAAATAAGAAGGAAGGGTAAAGTGAGAGAGATAGAGAGAGGGAGGGAGGGAGAGAAAGAGAGAGAAAGGGAAAGAGAGATAAAGAGAAAGAAACACAGAGAGAGAGAGAGAGAGAGAGAGAGAGAGAGAGAGAGAGAGAGAGAGAGAGAGAGAGAGAGAGTTCTCTCCACTGTCATGTGAGATTTTCAGATAGGATCAGGCAGATTAAGCCACGCGCGATCTTTGATAGCTTCTCCCCTCATTTCCATGCAAATTAGCCAGGCGGCCGAGGGAGGGAGGGAGGGGTGAGGAATGTGGAGCTCTTGCTACTGTAGCTCACCCATCGCTCTATGGTGGCTGGTCGCTTCGTGTTGTCTGTCGCCTCGACTCGTCCTCCACGGCCTCAGCTGGGGCGACCGCAACTAGAATAGATTAGTCGTGAGAGAGAGAGAGAGACAGACAGACAGACAGAGACAGAGAGACAGAGACAGAGAGGGGAGAGACAGAGAGAGACAGAGAGGGGAGAGACAGAAAGAGACAGAGACAGAGACAGACAGACAGACAGATAGAGACAGAGACAGACAGACAGAGAAAGAGAGAGAGACAGAGAGAACCAGGAACCAGAAATTCTATGGTCGTGTCTAGAGTGGAGCTGAATTACCAGCCATCCAAACGGTCATTTACAGTTTAGTAAAAGTAACTGTTGCCATCTGTTAATATTGGTTTGCTCTCTCGCTCTATCTTTCTTTCTTTTTCTAACTATATATCTGTCTATTTCTATCTACTTATCTATCTAACTATCTCAATGGCTATCTTTCTGTCTCTTTCATCTCTCTCTATCTATAAATCTAACAACCGGTATGTATCTATCCCTCACTCCCTCTATCTCGCATTATATCTCTCTCATCTCTATTTATTTATCTATATATCTACCTATCCTTATCTCTATCTAGCTCTCCATCTATGTATCCTTCTCTCTATATATCTCTCTAGCTATCTATCAATCTATTCCAATCTCTATTTATCTAGCTATCCATGGATCTTGCCTTCTATGTCAATCTATCTAGTTACCATCCAACTATCCCGCTTTCTCTATATCTATCTATCAAGCTAAATATCTATCGTCCTCTCTCATTATCTTTCTAGCTATCCAGTTATCACTCCATATCTAACTAGCTATCTATGTCTATCCTTCTCTCACATTCTATCTGTTCATCCATCTATCTACCCCTCTCACTCTCTATCCATCTATCTATTCCTCTCTCTAACTGGCTATCCATCTATATGTCACTTTCTATATCTCAATCTAGCTATCCTTTTCTCTATAATTATTTATATCTATCCTTATCTTTATCTATCTAGCTAGCTATCTTTTGCCTATATCTCACTCTTTATTAACCTCTTCCTGTGCCCTGCTGCATTTGGTTTCATCTGATTTTAACACTCTTTTATCCTATTTCTTCTCTGGCTTATTACTTCTCTCGTAATATCTTTACGAAATCTAAAAGCACTGTTGCTCGACGTTGATGCTTAACTACACGTTTGTTAAATTCTGAAACAGCATCAGTTGTGCTGTACTCCATTCTGATAATCTTCCTAGCTCTGACTGGTACAGCATAAGTAGTGCTGTACTACATTCTGACAATGTTCCTAGCTCTGACTGGTACAGCATCAGTGGTGCTGTACTACACTCTGACAATGTTCCTAGCTCTGACTGGTACAGCATCAGTGGTGCTGTACTACACTCTGATAATGTTCCTAGCTCTGACTGGTACAGCATCAGTGGTGCTGTACTACACTCTGACAATGTTCCTAGCTCTGACTGGTACAGCATCAGTGGTGCTGTACTACACTCTGACAATGTTCCTAGC
>JAWDGP010004972.1:235000-252500 GCA_033675545.1 Elysia crispata | reverse complement strand
CACTAGCAATACCGTTACACGACTTATTATGGTATAAGTCTAGAGCGTTCACTAGCAATACCGTTACACGACTTATTATGGTATAAGTCTAGAGCGTTCACTAGCAATACCGTTACACGACTTATTATGGTATAAGTCTAGAGCGTTTAGCAATATATCGTTACAGGACTTATTATGGTATAAGTCTAGAGCGTTCACTAGCAATACCGTTACACGACTTATTATGGTATAAGTCTAGAGCGTTCACTAGCAATACCGTTACACGACTTATTATGGTATAAGTCTAGAGCGTTCACTAGCAATACCGTTACACGACATTATGGTATAAGTCTAGAGCGTTCACTGGCAATACCGTTACACGACTTATTATGGTATAAGTCTAGAGCGTTTAGCAATATATCGTTACAGGACTTATTATGGTATAAGTCTAGAGCGTTCACTAGCAATACCGTTACACGACATTATGGTATAAGTCTAGAGCGTTCACTGGCAATACCGTTACACGATATTTTATGATATAAGTCCAGAACGTTCACTAGCAATATCATTGATGCACTTATTAAAGTTTAAGTAAATGGCGTTCTCTAACAATATCGTTACAGGACTTATCATGGTATAAGTCTAGAGCGTTCACTGGCAATACTGTTACACGACCTATTATGGTATAAGTCCAGAGCGTTCACTAGCAATACCGTTACACGACTTATTATGGTATAAGTCTAGAGCGTTCACTAGCAATACCGTTACACGACTTATTATGGTATAAGTCCAGAGCGTTCACTAGCAATACCGTTACACGACCTATTATGGTATAAGTCCAGAGCGTTCACTAGCAATATCATTGATGCACTTATTATGGTTTAAGTAAATGGCGTTCACTAACAATATCGTTACAGGACTTATTATGGTTTAAGTAAATAGCGTTCACTAACAATATCGTTACATGTCTTATAATGGTTTAAGTAAATAGCGGTCACTAACAATATCGATACATGACTTATTATGGTTTCAGTAAATAGCGGTCACTAACAATATCGTTACAGGACTTATTATGGTTTCAGTACACAGAGTTCATTAGTCATATCGTGTTAGGAAATATGATATAGGTCTTCAGCAAAGCCGTGCTCTCAGTGTGCATCTCTTATATTTTTACTCAAGAGATAAGAGGTGGCATTGAAGCATAGAACTATGCAGTGTTTTTACAGTCTGTACCTGGTAGAGAAGTAGCCTCTACCGAGCATGATGTATTGTATTTAAAGTCTTTTTGATTGAATTATTGATTGAATGAAAGATTGTTAAAGTAGTTGGGCAGATTCATTGATTGATGTGATTCTATGTTTCTTTGAATTTTGGTTGATTTATTGTACTCTTGTCTATCTGATTTTCTGTTGGATTTATTTTTTTAGTTGATTTATAGACAATTAAATTTGGTTTCGTAGATAAATAGAGTGTTGGAAATTAGAATATTGTCAGGTTAGTTAGTGGTTAGATAGGAAATTTAGTTAGTTGGTAGATAGGCTGTTTAGTTATTTGATATATAGACAGATTAGTTAGTTGAAGTAGGCAGATTAGTTTGTTGTAGATAGGCAGATAAGTTTGCTATAGATAGGCAGATAAGTTTGTTGTAGATAGGCAGATAAGTTTGTTGAAGATAGGCAGAGAAATTTGTTGTAGATAGATAGATTAGACAAGTGATAGTTGAAGATGACTACCCTATTTGACAGAGCAAAGGCTGTGACAAAATTTGTTAACTGATAGAGAGGCAGGTTTGTTAGTTGAAGATGACTACCCTATTTGACAGAGCAAAGGCTGTGACAAAATTTGTTAACTGATAGAGAGGCAGGTTTGTTAGTTGAAGATGACTACCCTATTTGACAGAGCAAAGGCTGTGACAAGGTTAGTTAACTGATAGATAGGCAGGTTAGTTAGTTGAAGATGACTACTCTATTTAACAGAGCATAGGCCCTGACAAGGTTATACTTGATTATTGCTCGTTTTTTTGTTTCTTTTAATCTTTTTTTTATTGTTTAGTTTTTTTTCTTGATGATGTTCATTTTGATGAAGCTTTTATAGAATACTTTCAGACGACATCAAAGCCTAAGGATGAAAAGCTTAGAGTGGCGCTTAAAGAATATTTAATATCTTGTTGCTTAGGTATAGCAGTGATTTTTTCATTTCTTTTTAAAGATTTGTACCGACAAATTCGTTTTTTATTTAAATCTAGGACGAGAGAGTGTGTGTGTGTGTGTGTGTGAGAAAAATAGAGAGAGAGAGATAGAGAGAGAGAGAGATAGATAGATAGATAGAGAGAGAGAGAGAGAGAGAGAGAGAGAGAGAGAGAGAGAGAGAGAGAGAGAGAGAGAGAGAGAGAGAGAGAGAGAGAGAGAGAGAGAAACAGGGGCAGAGAAAGACAGACAGACAGAAACAGAAATATTGAAAATGCATTTTTAGGCTGATTTCAATTTTTTTTTTTTATTTATGGCCATAAATATTTGAATCACAATTTGGATTCTTTAATTTTGTTTTCGTTTTTGCACTTCTTGCTATTGTTGATGTTGTTGTTGTTGTTGTTGTTGTTGTTGTTGTTGTTGTTGTTGTTGTTGTTGTTGTTGCTGTTGATGTTGCAATTGTTGTTGTGTTGTTGCTATTGCATAAAGTAGAGGTGTTTTTTTTTAAAGAGACAATACCAACACCAGCCCTGATGTCTAGGGAATCATGTAGATGTTGGCATAGTAGAGATGTCCTGTTCATTGGGGGTCGGATTTATAAAAAAATTCTTTTTTCAGTTTCTAATAGAGTGTAGGTGGGCTTTCAGTTCTTCTATTTGTGAGTCATGATAGACATGGCTAACCAGATAGTTGAGAGTCATGATAGGCATGTTAAGCTAACCAGATAGTTATGAGTTGTGATAGACATGTCAAGCTAACCAGATAGTTGTGAGTCATAATAGGAATGTTAAGCTGACCAGATAGTTTTTAACGAGTTCAGAGTTTCATTGCTCTGTCGATCGATGATAATAATAAAACAAACAAAGTTTTGTTTGATTTCAAGAGACAATTCCTAGCGATTAAGATCCTAATTTCGTAAGGTCTATACTTTGATTTTATTTTTATTTTTTCTAAGTAATTGTTATTGTTGCTGGGTTGTTCTTTTTTTTTTTTTTTTTTGTCTTTTTTTGTTACACGGTTCCAGTCCTCTTCTCTCCGGAATTTTGGCAAAACATGTTCTATTTTACCATACTTATCAAAGCAATGCAATTCAGCTCTGCTTTGAGCAGAGCTGAAAAAGCAAGATAGACCACGATGGACCAGGATAGGCTAAGATGGTCTAGAGAGACTAAGATAGACCATGATAGACTAAGATAGACTAAACAGATCAGGATAGATCACAATAGACCAAGATAGACTAAGATAGATCACGATAGACCAAGATAGACTAAGATAGACCAGGATAGACCAAGATAGACTAAGATAGACCAGGATAGACCAAGATAGATCACGATAGACCAAGATAAATCACGATAGACCAAGATAGACTAAGATAGATCACGAGAGACCAAGATAGACTAAGGTAGATCACGATAGACCAAGATAGACTAAGATAGACCAGGATAGACCAAGATAGACCAGGATAGATTAAGATAGACTAAACAGATCAAGATAGATCACGATAGACCAAGATAAACTAAGATAGACTATGATAGAGTAAGATAGATCACGATAGATCAAGATAGACTAAGATAGACCAGGATAGACCAAGATAGACCAGGATAGATTAAGATAGACTAAACAGATCAAGATAGATCACGATAGACCAAGATAAACTAAGATAGACTAGGATAGACTAAATTAGTATAAGATAGACCAAGAAAGACCCGGATAGACTAGGATATACTAAGATAGTTTAAGATAGACCAAGATAGACCAGGATAGACAAGGAAAGACTAAGATAGACCAAGATAGACCAGGATAGACTAAGATAGTCTAAGATAGACCAAGATAGACAAGGATAGACTAGGACAGACTAAAATAGTCTAAGATAGACCACTATAAACCAGGTTAGGCCAAGACAGTCTAAGATAGACCAGGATAGACCAAGATAACCAGGATAGACTAAAAAGATCATGATAGACCAGGACATATCAAGATAGATCACGATAGACCAAGATAGACCAAGATATATCAAGATAGATCACGATAGATCAAAATAGACCAAGATAGACCAGGATAGACTAAGTTACATTAAGAAAGAGCAAGATAGACCAAGAATGACAGGATAGGCAAAGTTATCTTTTACCAATAGAAACTACACTGGCTGGAAAAGGAAGGAAAGAAGAAGGAGAATAAGGAGAAGGAAAGTAGAAGAAGACGGAAAAGAATCTGTGGGGAATAAGGATTAAGATGGAAGGAGGGGTTAGATGGACAAGAAGTAATAGAAAGAAAAGGAGATGATGAAGAAGAAGAAGAAGAAGAAGAAGAAGAAGAAGAAGAAGAAGAAGAAGAAGAAGAAGAAGAAGAAGAAGAAGAAGAAGAAGAAGAAGAAGAAGAAGAAGAAGAAGAAGAAGAAGAAGAAGAAGAAGAAGAAGAAACACAGATTTCAGCGATTCTGCTTACAGCATATCCTCTAGCATACCAAAACAAAAAGACCAGTGTAGGAGACAACAGCACTGTTATGTATTAAGAAGTGCTCCATGGTTTCAGTTTATTTCCAAGAAAACCGGGATTGTTGGCGTGAGATCATTTACACACAAAACCGTTTAGTTTGGTGTGCTTTCTTGATAGGAAAACATGAATATATAGCATGAAAAGTGTGATTGGGTGAAGTAAATAAAAACATGCATCAAAATGTCACAGCCATGCGATGAGAATGGAATGAATAGGAAATTATATCATTCTTGTGGAATTTACTTATAGATATATATATATATATATATATATATATATATATATATATATATATATATATATATATATATTACAAATGTGTTGGTTTATTTATATCAATAGACAAACGGTAAAATTAAAACAAATGTGATTATGTACACAAAGAGTAGTATGTAGTGCCCTATGAGCTGACAACAAATAAATCACGGGTAAAACTATTTTCGCTTGTGTCCCTTGAATTCTGGCTATGGCGGTAAATGTCGCAAGTTACAACCACATCAAGTATTCAAAAAGCGATAGTAACTCTATAATACACCGAAAAAGCAGTTATGAATTTGAATAAGTTTATGAGTGTTCTAGCAATAGAGTTAATGTCATACTTACCTTTCAAGAAACTGTCAGAAGTGGGTCGGATGTTTATTTTAAAAAGAGTGATTCATGACTTAATCTCTTGCGTGATACGAAGTAACCTAACAAACTAGTACCCGTATGTGGCCCGCTTGAAATTTCTGTCCGACGTGTTACATTCACGATAGTAAGCAATGTCAAAATTGGAAATCCAGATATTATTATTTCATTATATTATTATTATTATTATTATTATTATTATTATCATCATCATCATCATCATCATCATCATCATCATCATCATCATCATCATCATCATCATCATCATCATCATAGTCATTATTATTATCATTATTATTTTTATTATTATCATTGCATATTAAATTTTATCATATTGATATAATTATTTTTATCCATTGTTTATGTTATCATAATAATTTCTCATCATTATCATTATCAAATTCATAGTCACTGTTATGATTTTTTCGTAGGATTTTAGAATTTAATACTGACATGATTTCATGAGCTTTATAACAACCAATCAACCAATAAAAACATCCGTACATGTATGACAGGTGGTGGGTGTGTGTCTGTGTGTCTGTTCCAGTGTGAAATCTGGTATCAATTGTTGCGGTTTGTTTTGGTTTTTTTATTCTCTCCAGTCCGTGTATGCGTTTTGATGTTAAAAATAACAGAGTTCTTAAACTCATTAAATATTTTATATTTTTTTTATCACCCATGTTCTTATGATAATCAGCGTTAAAAACCTCAGTAATAAGAAGTTTTATGGCAATTTGTGGTAAGAACTACGGGAGTATGATGTTTTACAACAATCAGTCGTAAGAGCAATAGTTTTGACGTTTTACTACAATAAGTGGTAACAACCACAGCCCTATAAAGCTTTACACCAACCAGGGTTGACGATGCTAGTACAATGATGTAAAATTTAAGAATCTTGTCATTTAGTTGTTTGCCATTTCATCATCCACCTCAACTTCATCAACGTCAATATTTTCTGGTTCTCTTTCACATCCATGCTGTGTTTCCGGTAAGAGAAAGTTCTTCACTTCTGGTATCTTAGCATGGGTTGTTTCTCCAAGTTGTGTCGTTGATGATATAAGGTTATTTTTGTCTTCCATTGCCTTAACATGATTTTCTTCTCTAGTCTCTTTCACTTCGTCCTTGTTATTGTTCCTATCACTGAAAATGCTCAGATTCAGAGCACTGGTTTTATTATCAAGTTGCTCTTGTAGCTCTGCAGTATCGCCCATTTCATTTGCTATCTGATTTTCACCAGGTGAATCTTCCTTCGGATTGCCATTCTTAATTAAATCGTCTTTTGGATGAACCTGAAATGTATCACGATCTGTTGCAGTTTCTGTCAGAGACGATTTGAACTCGGGATATTCTCCTTTGCCAGTGTAGTCACCATCAGTGCGAGCAGCGCCCACGATCTTCTGGGCGGACCTCTCTTCTGTGGATCTAGGAGACCAGCCCGATGAAGGAGACATTGGTTTGCTGGGCTGAGACGGGCTGCCAGTTGATCTTTGCTTTTCATCTGTGTCGTCAGGTGACGCTGTTGATTGGATGTCTGACTTTAGAAAATTTGCTGGTTTCTTCGAACTGTCGCTGAGTTCTGTGAGGGAAGTATGAAGACGGTCTCCGTGTAACGAGGAAACTGTTTTGGTCAAACTGTTCCCGAAACTGGAGGCGCTGAGAGGGCTGTCAGGCCCTGCCATGAGCTGTGGCACCAAGAATCCCATGGGCTGCGTGATGGGAAAGAACGGCAGGAGACCAAGACTGAGAGAAGCGCCGAGCGATTTACACGCCTGGATCATCGGGTATTTGCTGTTTGGTCGTCTTCCGCGGGGAACCTTGGGGCTCTCTAGCAACCGGTCTATACTGAAAGGGCTGGACTTGGCATTGTTTGTGTTGGAAGGGTTCTCGTGGGCGCGGGGCGGGGTGGGCAGGAGCGGGGAGTCAAGATGGTGGAGGTCATGCTTTTCTTGACCTGAACAAGGCGGGCGAGGGATAGAGTTACCACCACTTGGTGACATGGCGGACTTCCCCGAGAGAGCGCCGAATATGATGCGGTCCTCGGCATTGGCGCATCCTTTCTCTGACAGAGCCGAGATGTGATCAGAGAAGCTGCTGCAGCTAGCCTCAGTGCCTGACATGGAGGACGTGGGAGACAGGAAGTTGTCCATGCTGAGGCGGAGTGATTTAGAAGACACAGATCTCGCGTCCTCATCCATCATGGCCCTCATCATATCACCTCCTCCGCTGCTGCCTCCGTCCACTGAGCAGTGCATCCCACCCACGCACCTCCTTTTCTCCTCCATCTTTCGAAGCCGTTCCTCCTGCTTTCTCCTCTTCTTCTCCTGCCTCTCGATATCTCTCCGCCGTATTTCCTCCTCGTCCATGGGTTCCCCGCTACAGGTCTGAGGATGGGCGTTGTGGGCTGGTCTGCCGGGACCTTTCTTGGTGTTTTCTTTCTTTCTCCACTTGGCCCGGCGATTCTGAAACCAGACCTGGTCAGAACAGAAATAAAAATAATGATCAGATTTAAGTAATCAAGCAAACTTTGTGGTGGTTATGTAAACATCGCCCCTTCATGAGTTTGCCAACCTCTCTATATCTAAGACGTTCGGCGTTTGGGTGGCTAAAATTATCTCAGCGGAATGCTACAGAAATGTTTAAGTTAAGAGAAGTTTGGTTCTGACAACTCTACCCTGCAGATTTAGAGTATGGCCAATATGCCATGGTCATGAAAAATAGGAGAAAGAATATCCTATCTGCCTCGGAAAGTTTCTGGCCAATACATTACGGGCAAAAGTACCCGTAAAATTGTCCCCCTTTTGCTTTTCTTCCACCCGTTCAATTCGTTGATGCCAGACGTAAAACTGTCATTTAAGCATGGCAAGTTGTCGCCCTGGTTCCCAAAACAACTTTTATCGAGCTAACTATACAGGACAAGAAAGGGGCAAAGGCCTCGCTGTACCTTAGTGTTACTCATAGTACTCACTGGCATCATATCGGGTGATTTTATACTAAATTTTTACCATTCCATTTCCATATTGAAATTCGATCACTGTCTCATAGACATTCGAATTCCATTCCTACTTTTTTGTGATTCAGGTTTCAACCATTTCTTCTTTAAGCAAATTGTGGTCATGTTTGGCCCCATGGTTCAGACAAGCGACAGAATTCATACGGTTTCAGCTTGATAACCGGGTCTTAGACAGACAGATTAAGAGGTGTGTGTGTACCTGAACCCTGCTCTCCACCAGGTCAAGCTTGAGGGCGAGCGCTTCCCGCATGAACACATCAGGATAGTGCGAGTCGTGGAACGCCTTCTCCAGCTCCTCCAGCTGCCACCCAGTGAAGTTGGTCCGCGTGCGGCGTCTCTTGCTGCTGCTGCTGCCGCCGGTCAGGTCTTTACTGTCCTCGCTGCCACCTGGAGCAGGAAAATCATTGAGGTTTCGTTTCTCAGTAATCAGGATTGGAAGGACACGTCGTGCTAGTGAAGGTCAATTTTTTTTTTTTTGGTGTGTGTGTGTGGGAAAAAAAAGGGGGGGGAGATTAAAGACGACAGCAGCTGCTGTAGATCTGATAATGATGATGATAATATTTATTTTAACTCTGTTGGTAATGATGATGATTGCGATGATGATGATGATGATGATGATGATGATGATGATGATGATGATGATGATGATGATGATGATGATGATGATGATGAAAATGATGGTGTTGATGGTGGTAGTAGTGGTGATAATGGTGATAGTGATAATGATAATGATGATGATGAGAATGATGGTGTTGATGGTGGTAGTAGTGGTGATAATGGTGATAGTGATAATGATAATGATGATGATGATGATGAGAATGATGGTGGTGATAGTGGTGGTAGTGGTGATAATGGTGATAGTGATAATGATAATGATGATGATGGTGGTGGTGGTGGTCATTGTGATGATAGTGATGATGATGATGATGATGATGGTGATGGTGTTGGTGATGGTGATGGTGGTGGTGATGGGTGGTGGTGATGGCGGTGGTGGTGGCCCTTGTGATGATAGTGATGATGATGATGATGATGATGATGATGATGATGATGATGCGTGGTGGTGATGATAATGATGATGATGAGAGGCATCAATATTTAGCAATGTAATAGACATTTTCTTCATTGTTTGGCAATTATTTGCAGCTACAGTCTGTCAAAAGAAAGACATGCAGTAGATTTAGACGGTTATTAAAGATAGCGTCTATAGATGGAGAGAGGCGTAGTAGACCTAGACAGTTACTAAAGTTAACGCCTGTAAGTATAGAAACATACAGCAAACCTAGGTCTCCTTCATGTCATTCGCTACAGACGAACCATCCAAACTGACATCTTAATCTTATTTGGCGTCAGCGAAAAGTTAACAACAACGCAAAACGGCCCATCAATGGTTTAAAGAGACAGAAAATAGGACCACTGGTTTCAAGTTACAAGATGAATGTGTTGTTCACAAAGAAATAATTTAATATAGAAACAAAGTCGACAGATACGCGGAAATATTTCGTTGTCACAATCCTCGCAAAAAAAAGAGAAAGAAATAATTATAAGATAAAATAAAAGTGTGCCAGTATGCTTGTGCCACTGAGTTAAAAAAAAAACAAAAAACTAAAGTCTCTTCATCACTGTATAATATTATTGTTCGCTACGTACCGTACCGAAAGTTGGAAAACTTTTTATACCGGTATATATCAAATTATTTTTAGATTGTTTAAACTTGATTTACGGCGGTCATAATTATTAGTTAATGCCCTTTTTTCCCCAATGTATTTGATTGCTGATTTTCATGTCTTTTATTTGGCTTATCTCTATAGTTTAGACGGCTTTCATTGACTAAATTTTGAATTTCTGTTTTTACGTGTTGGTATAATCATGTTACTGCTGTACAAACTTACGTGAAACAATTATTTCACTGATCGTTTTATAGACATGCTAAGGATGGCACCTAAACAAAATTAGCTCCATTCAAAAATACATTGAAGAAAGGAATGTTAGCTTGTTCTTGTTGGTTTTTTTGTTTGTTTTGTTTTGCTTTTTTTTTGTTGTTGTTTTGGTTTTGTTTTTAGTTGTGCTTTTTTTTTTGGTTGTTGCTGTTGAGTGTGTATATATTTTTCCCCATTCCGTTTCAAACATATTTCCATATAAGTCTGTCCTATATTATGCTTTATAATTATGTTGTTTATGATGAGTGAAGTAACCCAATAATTATTCGATTCGAGGTTATTTCATGAAAAAAAAAAATTCAAAAACCTTAAAACGGAACCTTTGCTATGTCAAGTGAGGTTACGGGTCCCTCTACTGATATTTTAGGACCGTCATAAAGGTGGGAGTCAGATTCTTTTATGAGAACTTAAGAATCCAAAACTATTAAAAAAAAAATTGTACATGTATTTTAAGTTAATTTATTTGTAGCAATTTTCCAATATTTTTCTTTATTGAAAATCTAGATGAAGATTTAAATCTATCACCATTTCATGTTTCATAGCCAGCACATTCATACGCATTATAATCAAGAGCATTCTCCACAGTGTCTTGAGTTAGTTCTTCATTACTTGAGTTCAGGAAAGTAAATAAAACACTTCCACTGTTTTTTGCTGAACACATTTTCGCTGGCCATGTTGGAAATCTTTTTTTTTTTTTTTTTTTTAAATAATTTAAGGTTTTTATTTGTTTGTTTATTTGTTTATTTATTTATTTTCATCTTTTGTGTGTGTGTGCTTGTTTGTTCGTATTGTTATTTTATTGTTTTATTCCTTCTTATTATAAATATAACACCTATTTTTGAGCCCAAAAGATATCACTAATCTTGTTGTGGATAGGCTATATCAGATAAAAAAAATACTGCTGTTATAACTATCACCACTACTTCTAAGCTGCAACTAATATTATTTTTAATATTACTACTTCAATAATAATAATAATAATAATAATAATAATAATAATAATAATAATAATAATAATAATAATAATAATAATAATAATAATAATAATAATAATAATAATAATGATGATGAAAATAAGTAAACAATAATAATAATAATAATAATAATATTAATAATAATAATAATAATAATAATAATAATAATAATAATAATAATAATAATAATAATAATAATAATAACAATAATAATATTGTTTTTGTTGATGCGGTAAGTATTTTTATCATTACTGAAGCCCTTTTGCCTGACCACCATCTTTCAGATAAGCGGCATTGAAATCATCCGTGTTTTGATTTATTTCTCTTGTTTAGTTTGGAGTGTGTGTGTGTGTGGGGGGGGGGGGGTTGTTTGGTTGTTTTCTTCCTTACAAACTTGTAAACAATCTAAAACATGGATAAATAGTTAGAAAAAGAAAACACACTAAGAAAACTGCATGAAGATGCCAAACCTCGGGCGGAATGCTCACATTTCTTATCTCTAGCATTATTTAGAGAAACAATTTTAAACAACCCAGAAATCTACAATATACGAAAAAAAAAAAAAAAATATTCACAATTAAAATGAAATCCATAAGATTTTTCTTCCAAATCATAAATGGAAGTGAAAACGTGTTGTTTTCTTCGTTCCCTTATCTTTTTTTTTTCTTCTTGTTTGTTTGTTTTTAATAAATAAGAATAATATAGATTTATATTGTTTTATTCGTTCCCTTATCTTTTTTTTTCTTCTTGTTTGTTTGTTTTTAATAAATAAGAATAATATAAATTTATAATATCTAAGGTTATAATCCCTCTAGAGGCAAACTTAGAACACATCCCGCGAAAACAAGTTTTGCTTGGTTGGTTGGTTTTTTGTTTGTTTTTTTTTTGGATGGAATTCTATACTCCTGTCTTTTTCTTTGTTTTTGTTTGTATTTTTGTTTTGTTTGTTTGTTTAGTATTATTTTTTTGTTTTTGCTTTTTTTTCTTCCATGCTGATGATTGGTTATTCAATGATACACATATTAAGAGAAAAAAGAGTTCCCGAGTCTGAGGAAGTTTTGTCGGACCAAGATAGGTTCCGGAGGGAAATAAGGTAGCATTCAACTGTTTCAATTTTTAACGACATATGATTGTGTATGCTTCGATTGTTCATTGATTTAACTTTATAATTATTTTTCACTCAAATATGGTTATAAATACTTTGTATAAGGCTCTACAAATTCCAAATTTGCCTAATGAAGATATCAATTTAAGCTAACAAATGAATTTTGTCCTTAATTTATTTAGATCTGTACAGTTTGATTTTGCCTTTGAATTTAAAATTCTTGTTGTTGTCGTCTGCGATTGATGAGGAGATGAAGCTGGTACTCTCGTCTTTAACGATGGAGGAGATACTCCACTATATTCTAAGAAGGCCCTGGATAGAGAAGTTTACATGCTAAACCTAGCTCTTTCTCAATGCTATCTATAATAAACGGAAGAATGACCGCTATGTTTGTAATTCACAAGTTAGGACTCACCAGAAGAGTTGAGCATGTCTGCCATCTTGACATGGTGCTCTGGCGAGTCGAGGAATGTGAACGGGCCGACATCCAGACCACCGCCAGCCGCGTTGATGCCTGAGCTTACCGGCGACGCCCTCAGCAGGCCTGCCTGGAGCTGCGGGGTTTTCCGATGTTCCTGGCCGAGCAGGCTGTCCAGCAGCAACTCGCTGGTCAGCACTGACCGAGCGCTGCTCGAGACCGGCCCGGACGAGGAGGACGCTGGCGACGTCGCTGACCCTGATGAAGAAGATGGTAGAGCCGCTGCTGCTAGTGGTGGTAGTGGTGGTGGTGGTGGTGGTGGCGACGATGAAGATGATATCGTTGCCGAAGAAGCTGCTGATGCCGCTTGCAGCCTCGCAGATGTTTCCTCTTGCAGAAGTCTTTGGTGGTGGATGTGCAGATTGGCGCGCTGGTTCCGCACCGAGCAGTCCAGGGCAGCCATCTGCTCGGCCGTCGGGGAAGGGTAGGGAAATCCCGGGAAGGCCAGGGGATACCCGGGGTGTTGTTGTTGATGGCGGTGTAGGGGGTGTAGGGGATGATTGGGGTTGGTGTGGGGGTGGAACCCGACTGCCGCCATGGAGGAGACCGCAGCGAAAGCTCCTGGGTAGGCTGCAGCCAAAAGTCGCATGTCCTGGAGACTCATGGGGCCAGCTGCTCTGTGATGCGAGTCTCGGAGTCTCAGACACACTAGCAGATAGGTTGACAGATAGGGTTCAAGTCACGGGACCAAGTCGGCTTTTTAAAAAAATAATAATTAACACCTATTCCTGCTAATTTCAAATCTTGAGTAATTTACTATGTTCAAGTTTAAATGATTAAATCGTTCGAGAGAAAATGGCGCATGTGGTAAACTATAAAATCAACTATTTTTAATATTGTCTTCAATATAGGAGCATCTATTCAGCAATTTTTAGAAATCACATGCGACAGCTAAATAAATATTTAAATTCAACACAGTTTAAAAAAAAAAAAATAATAATAATCGTGAAGAACAGTCCACAGCGAACTGTGCGTTTCAGTCCACAAGCAGTCTGTAGATCTAGATCGTGATCTAATCTTATTCCCTTACGGGAGGCTGTGCGAATCTGCTCAAGAAATTCCTAGTCTCCTCCTGTTTTATAGAGCAAGCTTATCCGGGATAAAAGTGAAAGTTGACGCGAGCGAGATACCGTTGCTAAGAAGAAACGTTTGCGAACAAGACGCTGATGAAATTTAGAGGGGGACAATGAATACAGTTAAAGGCGGGCCCGTTAGCGTAATTACACAAACACTATCACCTCGCTTTGTCGCTACACGCGACACCTCAAGAGGCGTGAGGGGCGGGGCGCAGGGCGGAGAGAAAGCGACAAGAACAGCCAATCACAGTTCAAGACTCCAGTTAAGCCTAATGGGTTTTAGGCCCCGCCTACCGCCCCATGGGACGGCTTTTCTCATCTCCGCTGTCCGAATCTATTTTTAAACCCCTCTGCGGGCGAACCATCCCAAAGTGACGCGACTTTCACACTCTCTAACAGTAGCTGTCATAGCATGGCAAAACCATTGTCACAGTTCAATAATGGACCACTTTTATTGCTGACAATTATTGATCTGCTTTATAAATACGGGTATGCTTAAATTAACAGTATTTACGTTTCGCACGTATTATTAAATGGAACATTTAATTTATGTCATCTTGGAAGGAAAAAATCTGATAATTTCATAACCCGGGAGATTATTATTAAAAAAAAAAAAAAAAAGAAAAGAGCCCAAGTTTGGTTTGTCGCATCGACTGACTCCAGGGATGAAAGCAAATTTCAGTTAAATACTGACAAAATAGGTCACTATACATACCGAAATCATTCCGAAAATTTTTACATTCCAATTTTGATTGTACAGAACTGTACCTTGGTTCTTTGTTTGTAACTTATTTCACTGACAGCAGTGAAACATGCCCTCCTGATTCAGACACTCACTGCCGCGCTGCTAAAATAATCGCCAATAGCTAGATCTAGTATTGTTCAACTAATTACCGGTATATATCTCGCATTTACATCGACAATTTTGTTGTTATTCTAATTGATTTATAGCTGATACCAAAGGACTGGTGACGGGTTTAATATCTGCTCTCTCTCTCTCTCTCTCTCTCTCTCTCTCTCTCTCTCTCTCTCTCTCTCTCTCTCTCTCTCTCTCTCTCTCTCTCTCTCTCTCTCTCTCCCTCCCTCTCCCTCTTTCTCTTTCTCTTGTTCTAACTCTATTCTTTTCTATTTATTTTTCGAATGAAACTCTAATAGAGATTTGTAGAAGATTTAAAGAATCTGAAGCTTTTTCTTCGTTCTGACCTACAAAGTCCTGTTCCCTATTCTATTTACTGCGTAACGATCTATTTTCCTGCAGCTTATCTCTTTTTACATCTCAATCCAATACCATCTGATTATTATAATAACGATAAAATTTTTGTATAACTACCTTCCTACCTAATCCAGCGGTTGGTCTACCTCTTTTTTCTTTTTCTTTTTCTTTTTCTTTTTCTTTTTCTTTTTTTTTTTTTTTTTTTTGTCCATTAATGTAATGATCTATCTTTCTATCCATTCATTTTTTGATGTATCAATCAAATTATTTTTCTTTCTTTCCATCTTTTTTATTTTTCTATCTCTCTATTTTTCTTCTATCTCTCTACGATTCTGTTTACAATATTTCTATTTAATTACTTATTTTATGTATCCACTGTTCTGTCTGACTGTTTATCAATTCATTTGTTGAAATTCTTATCTAGCTAAATATCATTCTGTCTATCTTATCTACGACTATTTTTTTTTTTACATCTACAACAGACACCTTGGCTCCCTAATTTTTTTTTTTTTTTTTTTTTTGGTTTTTTGGTTGTTTTTTTTTAAAATAGCGCTAACCATCATGTCTTCTAGCTGGATCCTGCGATATTTTAAATAATGATTCACTGATACTTATTTTACTTGTTGCTTGCAGATCTCTGTCACAACTTTCAGTAAGCTTATTATTATTATTATTATTATTATTATTATTATTATTATTATTATTATTATTATTATTATTATTATTATTATTATTATTATTATTATTATTATTATTATTATTATTATTATTATTATTATTATTATTATTATCATTATTATTATTACTACTACGATGGTAAATTCCATTTACAAGGCAGCGGTTGTGATAAGCCCTCATAGGATAACACCTAATGTCTTGCAATTGACCCTCAATCGTCATACATTAACAGGAATAAATTGATTACACTCTGAACTTTTCAAATTGCGGTAGTTCGTATTTTCATTAACCAAAAAAAAATTTTGCATGCCGATTTTGTTCATCAGCCTGCAGCAACAGTAATATAATGTTATTATTTTACCAGACATGGTAATCAGTGGAGATTTTTTTTCTCCTGTAACAAATATTAGAACTCTTATTATTCTCACTGCAGTAATAAATTTTACAATATTTCTTGTGGGAGTGGTTGTTTGATAGCACTGTAAACAGTACTGTTGCTGGTCTCAGATCTACCTGCCCGTGATCAGAAATCATCAAACGTGTTAACCTGTAGCATATGGACGCGGATTGAACTGAAAGCCAGCATCACTCTACACGCTCGTGCGGCTTGGTTTGAACAAATCATCACCTAGTTTTCTCTGGACCAACTTTACACTGCTTTACTCTGCTTGGTGGGAGTTAATTATATCGCACTTCATCACAATATTCCACTATCATAATAGAGGTTCTATGGTCGTTTTCAACCTTATTATCCTTTTCCTCTCTCTCTCTCTCTCTCTCTCTCTCTCTCTCTCTCTCTCTCTCTCTCTCTCTCTCTCTCTCTCTCTCTCTCTGTGTGTCTTTCGCTCAAATATGCAATATGTTTATTTCTCCATTTTATGACATTAAATTTTATAGATTTCGTTCATTCTTTTTTTTTTCCTTTTTCAGTCTGACTTCCTCTCTTTTATACCCCCTGCACCTACACCTACCCCTCCGCAAACCGTTACCGTCTTCTTAAAAGCCTAATTTTGAACGAAACAGAGGTCCACTGCTGTTTTGTTCTGTTTTGATTTTTCGCGTTCCCCATGTGTATCTCTTTGAAACAAAATCAAAGTCTCAGCCAAAAAGTGCGAGTAATTTTGTAACGTGACACCACAGGCTGGCAGATTGTGTGGCTAGGGAGGTTCCTGAACCGACAGCCCGAGTGGGCTGGGATGGAAGTGGGCGGGACGACCAGACTCGGTTAAGGGCTTAGAGCGGCGTGAGAGAGAGAGAGAGAGAGAGAGAGAGAGAGAGAGAGAGAGAGAGAGAGAGAGAGAGAGAGAGAGAGAGAGAGAGAGAGAGAGAGAGAGAGAGAGAGAGAGTTTCTGGTTTACCGACTGAGTGACGTGAGGACAACTCCTTGCTGACAGTGGCCAGATTTAACGCCCACAGTCTTCCCATTCCCCCCTCTTCTTGGTCACCGTTTCTTTAGAGATTCACATTGAAATGAAGAACACGCAATGCAAGGCAGAGAACTACCGCACCCCCGTCTTTTTCCCCCCTACTATTTCCTTATTTACCTCTAACTTTCAAGAAGACAATAAGAGATCTCTTCCCCCTCCCTCTCTTTCTTCTATGATAATGACTTAGGAGACTTGAAACAAATAAGATCTCCGCTCTGCTGTTTGTTTGGAAGCAGCTGAAAAAGTTGTTTCTTTCCGTCAATATTTCCAAACTAGACTCGAGCAATCAAGTCTCCCAAACTGGACGCTGT
>JAWDGP010004972.1:205000-232500 GCA_033675545.1 Elysia crispata | reverse complement strand
GGAACAAGCACACAACTTTACGGGACAAAATAACAAATCAATAAACGTTTCGCAATCAGAAATATTATACAAAAGAAAGTGATGGTCACAGGTTATAATAAAAAGCTGCGAGAGCTGGGCTCAGTCAGGACAAGCCATCCACAAACACCCGATCCCACCCTTTTCTCTTTAGGTAGAGCTTTATTTTCAACTTCCCCCCTTTCCAAATCTTTGTTTTTTCATCCAATAATATTTCACCCCTTTCGACCCGCTAGATTTCCTCCTGAGTGTGTGAAAGTTGGTCTGTTTTAATTGAGTTCAACATTGAACTGTTCACCGAGTTTTTGTTTACTCTGGGTTTTTTTTCCATGTAATGGAACGATCTTAATAATGAAATCTTCATTATCAATTAAATATTTACTGAGCTGTTGATGGCTGAGTTTAGCGCTGTGCTAAAAATCTTGTCTTGCGATCTTCATTATCTGTGTCATAAAGAGATCGAAAATATTGACTCTCGTGTTATTGGTGCTTAAATATTTCTCAAAACTATTCTGATCATCATAGACTTTTAGTTGAGCAACCACAAATAGGGCCTTTTTTTTTTTAGTTTTTTTTTTTTTTTTTTAATAATTTTCGCTCCGTTCTACATGTTTCAAAATTAAACTTTTTCTCTTTTAAGTTTAAGCATTTTCCATCAATTTCGAATTGAAGCAAGTAAAAAAAAAATCCAACTTCCGACATTGACCCCAGAGTTCAGTATCTCCCCTTTTCACAATACGCTATGGGTAATGGAACATTACTTTTCTGTCTCTCTCCTTCTCGCCAGTTGCTTTTACTCGAGCGACAAATAACTCGGCAGGTTTGTTGTTTTTTTTAATTTGTTTTGTTATTGTGTTTTAGCGCGAAAATCGGGGCTCATTTTTTCTTTAATAGTTTGAAGTGAGTGGGGTTATTCCTGGTTTGTTGTTTACCTCCCTTTGTGAACTGTGTGCCTCAGGTGTTAAAAACACATACTGTGATTTAGTCCATTCGAATATTACCTTGCTTACCTCAGTGGTGCTAAGTTGGCTCTGTCGAGGTTGACCTCGTATGTCTCTATCACAGTGACTGACCAATTCCACGACAGTCACCCACATCCGTATTCGTAGATGGCCTCTCTTACCACTCTAAAGCCATCTATGTTTTCACGAGGTGTAACACCAACATCAGGATGTATAATTATATATATATATACACACACACACAATGAGCTACCAGAACTAGATGGCTCCGTCGGTAGAGCGGTGGACTGACACACACAATGAGCTACCAGAACTAGATGGCTCCGTCGGTAGAGCGGTAGACTGACACACACACAATGAGCTACCAGAACTAGATGGCTCCGTCGGTAGAGCGGTAGACTGACACACACACACAATGAGCTACCAGAACTAGATGGCTCCGTCGGTAGAGCGGTGGACTGACACACACAATGAGCTACCAGAACTAGATGGCTCCGTCGGTAGAGCGGTGGACTGACACACACACAATGAGCTACCAGAACTAGATGGCGCCGTCGGTAGAGCGGTGGATTGACACACACAATGAGCTACCAGAACTAGATGGCGCCGTCGGTAGAGCGGTGGACTGACACACACACAATGAGCTACCAGAACTAGATGGCTCCGTCGGTAGAGCGGTGGACTGACACACACACAATGAGCTACCAGAACTAGATGGCTCCGTCGGTAGAGCGGTGGACTGACACACACACAATGAGCTACCAGAACTAGATGGCCCCGTCGGTAGAGCGGTGGATCGATACACACACATGAGCTACCAGAACTAGATGGCGCCGTCGGTAGAGCGGTGGACTGACACACACACAATGAGCTACCAGAACTAGATGGCTCCGTCGGTAGAGCGGTGGACTGACACACACACAATGAGCTACCAGAACTAGATGGCCCCGTCGGTAGAGCGGTAGACTGACACACACACAATGAGCTACCAGAACTAGATGGCCCCGTCGGTAGAGCGGTAGACTGACACACACACAATGAGCTACCAGAACTAGATGGCTCCGTCGGTAGAGCGGTAGACTGACACACACACAATGAGCTACCAGAACTAGATGGCTCCGTCGGTAGAGCGGTAGACTGACACACTGAGGTCCGGGAGAGAGTCTTGGCTGGGGTCGATTCCTATTCCACTATCCGTTTAAGACTCTTCAGTCAACACTCACTGGGCGAAAATCTGAGCTAATGAGAAACAAAATGGAGGCGGAAGAAAGCCATAACACGCCGTTCGCCTAGCAGGTAGAGTTACCTTGTACGAATCATCGGCTCGTCCACAGGTCTAAGAAGATCGGGACCATGACTCAAACAATGTTCCATAGGATGCCGCCCGCACGACAGAGATTTACCAGCGTCAAGAGAATCTTCTCTCTAAGATTGATCAGGGCTGCAGCTCCATCGCATTATTCTTCCATTTCCTTTCTTTTCTGCTTTCTCTAACACCTTGGCTATTAGACACAACAGTTCAAGTGTGCAGCTACCATTGTTTGTTTGTTCGTTGTTTTGTTTTCTTTAGCTGTAGGAGGCTCTAGATTACATAAAGCGCCATGGATAACCAAGGTTTTGGCGCAGCCCACATTTCCTCTGAGGAGAAGAACGCTCTGAGAGTTCCCCGTGGAGAGGCTGGCCTAATTAAAACTACCTCAACTTGTAATAGAATTGAGAAATCCACGCGGGAGCTGAGGGGGTTACCGGACAAAACCCGCAATCTCGACCGGCCGTCCTTGCCGTCCCGACAACAACACGGTGCTTTAATTGATTGTAGCGACACAGGAAATTGCTGTTTAGGAACTCTTGGAAAGAAAATCACCAAATTTATGGAATTTTTATCTTTTACTCTACATGTAAAATCAGTTTTCTAGCTGCTGGGCTAATGTTCAATAAAGCTATCTGTCGGCAGGGATGGCAGTAAGGGAAGCTTATAGTATGGGCACAGATTAACCGTTCTTCTTGGGATCTTTATTTTCTCAATGTTTCTTTTTTTAGCGTGTGTTGTTTTTTGCTCGGTGTAATGTATTGTCTTGGGCAATAAACGTTGTTGGGGGATCAGTGAGCAATCCATCAAGATATTGCTAGCTCCAGCCGTGGACCTCTTGCACTTCTGTTGACAACTTCCCCCTGTCGCTGATCTAACGCATGCCAGGTCTGATGAGCTTGGAGACCTAGCTTAATCTTACAGACCTATTGAAATAAAATATGAACGATTGGCTTGTATGAAGAAGGGACACATTCTCAACAATAGGTTTTTCCTCCTCATTTGTTGGTGTTTCTTTATTCTTTATATGCTTTGCTTACATTCCTTCCCAGCCCAGAACGCCTTCCTCTATTTATTTATTTATAAAAAAAAATTTTTTTTTTCGAAAATCTAGGATAACTACCTGCTTGAGAAAAATTATTAAAGCAAGCAAACCTAATCGGAGCAGAATATTTTCTCAACGCAAATATTTATTTCTGAATAAATAGATTCAGTGCTTAGTACACATCTTACTTTGAATTGAACTTTCAATATTCCGATAATTGCAACTCTTATTTCCTAATTACTTCGACTCTCTTAACTGTGAAGTAAGAAAATCTGGATAATACCGAGGTTTTAAGTCTGATAGTGAATTACTTTAAAACTTACTAAAGATATCGCTAGTGGCTTCTCGACGGCGAGGCTCAGTTTTCTTGTTCTACATCAGTCTATTGTATCCAGGCTGGTGATGTCAAATAACAAACACTGATAAACCAAACTGCTGGTCCACAGGACCTGCTTTCTAGATTCTGACACCAAGCAACTCTCGTCCAAGAAAACCGTTGATGAACCCAGGGGAGGTAGGACTGGACTTGAAAGCATTTTTTGTTCATATTTCAAGATTTTAACGGAACCTATGCTATGTTTATTTAAGCTTTATTTATTGCAGTACACGATAGTGACACAGGAAAGAATGATTTCCAGTGATATTGAGTGGTGTCCCCTGAATAAAGAGTAATGCTGCTTTTGTTATACATCAGTCTGCATCAGTTTGAATCTAGTGTATGGTTTTTGGTAGGGTGCTAGGTTTCTGTCACACCAATAAAAATCGCTCTTTTTTTTTAATGTATCTTTTATTAGACTCAATGCACCAATCAGAGAGGGGTAAGAATGGTTTTCTATTTATTTAAATAAAAATTCTATTTATTAAAAAATACTGTCTCTAAAGCTTTGCATGGGACCGCTTTCATGTTGCAAGTAAATTTAAAAATCAGTTTCAAATAAATATTGTTTTTTTAATGATATACAATCATGAGTAATTTTTTTTTCCTCGAACCAAACACCCAGATCAAGGCAAAGTGTAAACGGCGAGGGCCATCTAGCTCTATGGCCAGCCATAAACATACATGGCTTGATGGCCGCACGTTCGAATCAAGGTGCTAGCAATGGTTGCAGAACGGACCTTACCATATCAAAATTTCTTGTTTCTTTTTTCTGTGATTGTGAAAAACAGAGTGTTGTCAATTAAACGACATTAATAATACTTAAATGCGATAAAACGGACTCAGCCTAACACGGTCCAACCCAGGCGAGACCTGTCACGTGGTTGTCTAGATCTACTGAGCTTATTTCTTCCCAAGGCGAACCTCAAATAAAATCATGAGGAGATGATGTGTGTCGAGGAAGAAGCAGACCAGGTCTGAGGCGAGAAGCCCAGGCTCAAAACGCAAGATTACCTGTCTCGTTCAGCGTGTCTCTAGCTTGATCTGGAGCGGCCGTGCTAATTTTTCATTTGTACCGTAGGTCTCGGTAATGGCGGCCATAGATGTAAGCACATCATAGCCGCTTTTAGGGAGGATTACATTACACCGCATGAGTTGGGAGGAATCATAAATAAAATCATGTCATGAGAAAGGGATCTAGGGACAGCAATGTGACAATCGGCCAGCCGCTCCCTGTGTTACAGCAGTGGAAGTCCCAATTGGTAGCCGATGTGACGAATGTGGGAGCTGTCACTCAAACGGTCACGGCAGATCATAGCTGGAGAAAGTGATCTGCCAAAAACTTTTGGGGTAGTTAAAGTGAACAAGTAAAGGGATAAATAGGAAATAAATTAGTTTAAAAATAAAGAAGAAGAAGGAAAAATAAAGAGAAAAAACTAATAAAAAAATATGACAACAATGATAGCAACAAAGCCAAGACAACATTAACAAAAAACAACATTGATAAACATCATTTATGCAGAAGTTATGAGACATTACGGATACAAGAAGATCACCAAGACGATTTTTTTTTCAATTTTCTTTTTTCTTTATTATTGTGTGACTGTGTGGGCGGGATATCTTGAAATAATAATATAATGATCGAAATTCAAAGACATGAACCAAATACATTGTTTGGACCACAGGATAAAATCTATTATTATAAAAGGCAACTTGGACTTCTTTCTCTGCTATCTTCTCCAAAAAACCACTCAATGTTCGGTGATGAAGTTAAATGAATTTTTATATGCCAAGATCAGCAGTGTCCTACGCGGTACAAAAAACCTAAAGAAAAGTTATGAATTTTGTCTAAAAATCCTCTTGAAAGTTCATTATATTTTCAATTGTAGCTAATTCATCAAATTTTTTTGCCAAATTTGTTATGATAAACCAGATAAAATTTATAAGACTATTGTCAATGGTGTAAATTTTTCAAAGGGGATAAAGCTTTTAAAACAAATAACTTATTTTGTAAATATAAATAGAGAAAAAGAAAACATATTAGTCTACTTAACTGGAGTGACAAGCTGAAAAAGTTAAAAAAATAAATGAAATTTCACCTCCTCCAGCGTAACGATGAAAACATGCCGTTCTGTCGAGGAAAGAAGAAGTGATTTGATTGGTCAGTATTTAAAGAGCAACAGCTGTCATCTTCGCCTTTTTGATCCACAGCGGCAGCACTTGTCTTCTGCTCATTTTGCTTCAATACAGTTTGACATCTAAGATATCGACCAGATCAACTAATTGCCAGCAAGGAAATTTTATTAACTTGCCACTCTTAATTTGTCTTGCATGAGTTATACAGACTTGATTAGATTTAGAATAATTATAAGCTTTAACAATTCAGAGTAACCCAATAAATTTTAAAAAACCCGGGGCTTTGATTTCTTTTTCTTCTGTCTGAGCTGTTGCACGTTTTAGTTTGTATATATTGGAGACCACTTTTACACCACAACAGGTCAAGCACTAAATTGCATCTTTAGCACCACATAATAATTATCATATTTGTTAGGGTTGTGTAAAAGATAGCACCGAAATTTAATTTACACTAATGCTTGAGATCTCTTCATTTAAAGAATGTCTTCATGACAACTTGAGAAGAATTCCAATGTCTCAAGGTTCTGTAATTTAACACTGTCCTATGAGTGGTTGTAGAGGAGAAATATCTGTTGATGTTGTAAAATTTGCTTTTCTTTATTCTCTTAGTCTTCTCCACCAGTCCTGTTCATTGTTGTAAAGTTTGCTTTTCTTGAGTGCAGTTGTATGGCTCTGGAGGATAAGGTCTGTTATTTTTGTAAAGTTTGCATTTCTTGAATACAGTTGTCTTCCCCACCTGTTTATTCAAACGAGCATTCATGCTTGCATGATATATTTAGTCTGTGGTTTGGAGTGGGAAGTCACGTGTTAGATAAAATTAATGACATTTCTGTTTCGAGAGTTTACTATTGTGTGACTCATATTGCGGCAGTCAAATTTTGTGACCTTGGTTTTGTGTGGTTGTTACCTGCGTTAGTCTTGTGTGTTTCCGTGCCTGGCAGAGACAGATAGTTCAGAGGTCAAAGTTAGTCAACCCCTTTTGTTTAACTTGTAACATAATACAATCTGTGTCTACCGCTTTTATTTTCTCTTCTTTTCAAGACTGAAAAAATATTCTTTTTTAATCGTTCCAATTCGCTCATACCGTGGCCAGTTTAAGCCTGTGGACCGTATTTCTTAGCGCAAATGAATCTGCTTCTAATTTGTTTAGCGTTATCTCAGTCAGAGTCTCACGTGAGAACGCAGATAGTCTTTGTTTCGATTTTTTTTTCCAACAAATTCTATTTTCCTATGAATGGCGCAAAATATTACTTTCAGTTAATGTCAAATTGATGCTGCTAAGTGAAGAGACTTTTTTTTATCCTTATGTTATCATTTTCTCCACTTATCAAACCTGAACCAGCCTGAGAGGGTTGGCGCCGCACTGACTCATCACTTCGCCATTCGGGCAGCTCACCCTATCGGCAGCGCAGTCTCACGTCCTGGTTCCTCAGCATCATCAGATGAGACCACACCTATTTTTTATGTAAAAAAAAAAATCAGCTATGCCTATTAAGTTTTCAGAATCAAACAAAATATCGTCATCAATAAGTAACTGTGATGCTGGAGAGGTCATGCAAGAATGAATTTCTAATATCTGTTCTTATATCAAGGCACATTGGTCTCCTAGTTAATACTTTGTAACAATAAGCCTTTTGGTTTGAAGAAAAAAAAACAACTTATTCTGTTATTCTTATAACAATTCTAAAAGAAGTGGTAATTTGAAATTAAGCCATATTAAGATATTTCACTTGAGTTTTAATGTATTGACTGACACAATGTAGAAAATCGCACATATAATTATGTCGACCCTTTCATGGGAGTGACTCAGAGAAGAGCCTCCCTCGCAACTTATATAGAGCAGAAGATTACAAAAAACTCTCCCAAATCATTAACAACTACAAATGCAGTAGGGAAGTTTCGAATTGAACAAATTGGAGGTAGAAAAGATCGAATTAACCCCAAGATAACATTAAAAAAGGCTTAGATTATTTTATATACTTCTCAGGGTACATAAATATTTCTTTTAAATAGTTTTCACAAACTTGGTCTTTCGACAAAGGCACAATCAAAGGAAAAGAAAATGATTATTGACTGTTATTGTTAGATAATTATGATAGTCTGGAATAAAAAATAGAGGATTTTTTCTTTCAAAATCAGGTTACGAACTTTCGCCTTAATAAATTAAGGTGTTGATAACCCAAAATTTACATGCAAAAAAAAAGAAAAGAAAAGTACGTGCATATTTATTCTTTCACTTTTTTTCTATTGCAAAATGAAAAAAAAAAGACATATATCGCTTTTAGCCACGACTCAAGTCTATATTGATTCGATGTTGAAAATTCACGTTTTTACTCTCTGAATTGGTTGACATTTCAAATTTTTCTTATGTTCCACATTTGATGCTTAAAGAAAAAATACTTTCATAATTTCATCTTTTTTTTTTTTTTAAATACTTCTAAATCTTTCGTTTCTTTGCTTCATTCTCTATCCCATTCTTTTTTCCTCTTGTTAAAAGTAGTTTTTCCCTTTAAATTAATTTGATGTCCATCTCTCCCAGTCTCAGGGTTGAGCTAATACTGTGAACTCCAAACTCCAACTCAAAGCTGCTATGATGTATCGGTGAAATATCGACAGTGGCATGAGTAATGAACACACGCCAGTGTCTAAACACAACACGCTGTCTTGGCGCATGGCAGTCACAGCTAGAACTTGCAATAATGGTTGAGAGACAGTGTGACGTGACCAAGCCACTCCATAGCTACCCTCAATCATTCATTTAATATCTCAACTGTGACTTGCTATAGTACAGGTCCGCCGCAGGCTGAAATCTCCCCAATGGAGTATCTTTATGGCTGGAACAGACATTTTGCTATCAAAGATAGATTCATGACGCTGCCTCAAATCACAATAATTTACTTCTTTGAAAGTGGCTGGACGTCATACAAATTTGTTTTGGCCTTTTTTAAGAAGCAAGGCTTTATATAAAAACAAATTAGACAACTTTAAAAATATATCAGAAGGGTGACAATCCGAAACGAACACTCTGAGAGCAGTCTTTTCTTGAGAGCTCATCTGGCTCGGATTTCAGTCCAGAACTATTGACAGATTAGCTTCACTCACTCTGCTCCAGTTCTTTCTACCATAGTGTGTGGTGATTCAAGTTTCTATGGTTATAATACAGGACTTGAACATGATCTAAGACTGAGCTTTTGTAATGTATCGGACTACCTTTTTGTTTGCACTCTGAGCCAAAGTCTTCATCTGTACCAAAACTCATTCAGCGCTCTTAAAATCTTTGATTAGTTTAACGTCTTCCAAGTTTCACGTATAATCTTACACAGAGATGACGGCTCTTGCTGGAGCCACGGGTGTGCCTGGCTAAAATGGTTCACACTCTGTCACCAGATGACACAGCCAGGAATCGAACCCCATCTCTCTGCTTGTCAGTCAAACGCTCTGCCACCTGAGCTTCCCCCCCCCCCCCCTTTTTCTCTCCAATACTCCATTCAGAGTTTTTGTTTCTTCAACACTTATCTAAGTAGTTTATCGTACCCTAAATCTCTCTCTTTCTCACTCTCTTCCTCTCTCTCTCTCTCTCTCTCTCTCTCTCTCTCTCTCTCTCTCTCTCTCTCTCTCTCTCTCTCCCTCCCTCTCCCTCTATCTATCTAACTCCCTCCAGGCTAATTTTGTTCCATACCTCTAGCCCTGAACATCGATTGTTTCAGTGGGAGATTTGGACTGTGACAAAACCGAGAAGGTGTCAGCTCCCAGGTGATCAGTTTGACCCGTGCAGGCGATATGACGCGCGTCCACATGCGATGGACATGGCGATAAGGACGTTTAGAACAATGCAAAACAGATCACCATTCTGTCTCAAATAGGTAAAGATAAGGACTGTCTTTCTTCTGGCCTGGGGGGAGGGGGGGGGGGGGACTGCTGACACGGAAACAGTAATACCATTACCCTAGGTCCGGGGAGAGAGAGAGAGCGGGGGGGGGGGGGGCGCTAGAGATAGGGCTCGGTACTTGATTATGGTGATGTTTTATCCCTTATGCCTAATCGATCAGACAGGCTGTCTCTGTGCCAGAGGTTTGCTCGCGTCACAGCGTCACGGCGTCACTGCTTCACAGCGTCACAGCCCTAGGATCTGGCAGTGCCTGGCGTTATGCCTCTCAATGCTGATCGTTGAAGCCTGGTTGGTTGTCAGCCTAGACAGCGTGCATTGGTGACTGGGAGGAGACACCTCGGGTTTGAAGCCTGGTTGGTTGTCAGCCTAGACAGCGGGCATTGGTGACTGGGAGGAGACCTGATGTTTTGCTCTTGAGATAGACAAGTCTCGAAATAGCTTAAAACTCATAGTATTGGCTCATAACAAGAGGTGAAGACAAGGGATGCGAGCATCAAGTTGTTTAAGGCATAAGACAATTAAAAAAATTGTCAATTCAAATCTCTTAATGATGCTTAATGGCAGACAAACTTATGGAATTGCATTATTTTCCTGAAAAACAAAAAAAAAAACAAAAACAAAACTATGTACTACACGATCTATAGACCTATAGTTCCTTTTACCCTTTGACCCTTTGATCAACCCCCCCCTCCCCCACCCCCCCCCCCCCCCCCGGGGTCAGGTTGAGCTGAAAAAACTTTTACTCTTCCCATAATTTAAGCCATAGCTTGGACTCGACATTCCCTGCTCTCTGTTAGCACTTCTCCCCCTCCCTCCATACCTGTCGCCTCTGATTGAGCCACTCTTTATTTCTTTCTTCCAGTGTCTGAGAAGATGAGCTGGATGACAGCCTCTCTGTCATTCTGTCGCTATGACATTGATGAGTAAAGTGTGAAAGTGATAAGGCAGAGAGAGAGAGAGAGAGAGAGAGAGAGAGAGAGAGAAGGAGGAGGAGTAGGAAAAGAGAAAGTGTGTTCAAGACTCGAACCCACGAAGAATAGCCCTGCTGATATCAGGGCAGGTGTTGTTATCCCAAAGCCACCCACTCTCCTCTTGTCCCTTAGGTGTTCAAACCATCTTGATTAAAAATAAAAAAAAAACAAAGATTTTTCAAATGAATGTTTTGGCATTAAAATAGCGATAGAATTGCTATCTTATTAATATTTTGTATTCTGCTTGCATACCTTGTTTTGATCTCACAGTGTTTCACAGGTAATAACCAGCTGTGTATTATGTTCGGGATTTTTCTTTAAAATAAAATAACATCAGACTTTTTTTTATCAGTATTGCTTATTCCATGATTGTCCTTCTCTCTCTTTTTTCCATTTATACACGAAAGAGATCTCTCTCTCTCTCTCTCTCTCTCTCTCTCTCTATATATATATATATATATATATATATATATATATATATATATATATATATATATATATATATATATATATATATCTTTCTCCTCTGGCAAGTCAAGAAATCTCTATATTTTAAAAACTCCGGTAATCCAGAAACATCCGCCTGTCTTGTGGCTCTGTTCAATTCATTCGGCCTGTCTACAACACTCAACATTCTAGAAACCTCACCTGTCTACAACACTCAACATTCTAGAAACCTCACCTGTCTACAACACTCAACATTCTAGAAACCTCACCTGTCTACAACACTCAACATTCTAGAAACCTCACCTGTCTACAACACTCAACATTCTAGAAACCTCACCTGTCTACAACACTCAACATTCTAGAAACCTCACCTGTCTACAACACTCAACATTCTAGAAACCTCACCTGTCTACAACACTCAACATTCTAGAAACCTCACCTGTCTACAACACTCAACATTCTAGAAACCTCACCTGTCTACAACACTCAACATTCTAGAAACCTCACCTGTCTACAACACTCAACATTCTAGAAACCTCACCTGTCTACAACACTCAACATTCTAGAAACCTCACCAGTCTACAACACTCAACATTCTAGAAACCTCACCTGTCTACAACACTCAACATTCTAGAAACCTCACCAGTCTACAACACTCAACATTCTAGAAACCTCACCAGTCTAGAAACCTCGATGGCCTACAAACCTCACAAGTCTAGAAACCCCGCGCGTCTAGAAAACGCATCAGTCTAGAAATCTCAACAGTCTAGAAATCTCAACAGTCTAGAAAGCTCGACCTGTCCTGTTGCCCTAATACAATTATCGTCCACAATCAATTGGTTCGATTTTCAATGGCCGCAAAGAAAGCAAACAGAGAGCTGCTTCAACAAATGGCAGCGCTTAATGCAACGCAAAAATTTTTTTTTATATCGTCCTCGCAAATACTCTATTACGAGGTTCGTCGATAAATAAATTCACAAGCTTGCCCACTTCCTCTAGCATGTTTGAAACCAGAGAGAGAAACTCTTTACAGCCATTCACGGCGGCGAGAGAACTGTATTGACACGTATCGCTTGGGTAATTAAAGCTAGCTAATTGGCGGCAGCTTCAGTTTTCGTTTTACAACCACATTGGGTCTGGCTCAGCAGATAGTTTCTCTGATATAACGACATCGGAGGGTAAAGACAGAAGCATAATGAAAAGAGAGAGAGAGAGAGAGAGAGAGAGAGAGAGAGAGAGAGAGAGAGAGAGAGAGAGAGAGAGAGAGTCAGACAGACAGACAGACAGACAGACAGACAGACAGACAGAGAAAGAGATTTAAGACTGAAAAAAAAATAAGGTTTATGGTACAAGAGACTGTTTTGCAGTTTCCATCAAGCGGAAACATGAAAGGTTTGACTCAGGTTTTCATTCCCAGCTTAAGCTGGTGTCCATCTAAACTTGTGTGTGAGTGAGATAAACTATGTGCCTTTAGCTTTCGAAAGAACGGAGACCCCTTTTCGGTTTCAAGATACGAACTCAAATTATCCCGCAAGGTGATTCAAGATTCTAACCACGAAACGAAAGTAGAAAGGAAGATATGTTAAAGAATTGACACGTCCGATAATTGATTACTTGATATTCAAATCTCTAAAGTGGGAAATTTGATTGAACAAAAATAAAGAAAACTAAATCAAAAGCAAAAACAGAGCATTAAATAGAAAAGAACAGACAGAAACGTTGTTTAACATCTTTGAAGCTATAATTGATGAAAATGATTTAAAGAAAAAAAGAAAAAAAAGGCAACAGAAAATGATTAAACCTATTAAAAATCATTTTTAAAAAAAACTGGTTGTAATCTAAAACCAATTTTTTCTACGTCTGAAATGCTCTTCATCACCATTAAATGCCTAAAGAACCGAACACACGTCACATCCGTTCTTTCGAAGACAGTTTGCGCCTGTCCAAGCTCTGCTAGCGGGGAAGTCTGTAATGCGCGTGCGCGGACTGTGGGGTACGTTCGCCATTGTTTGCACAGTGTGTGCTCGCTTGGCGGAAAGTTCTCTGAGAGGGCCCGATCCGGCCTGTAGCGCTGTTCTTTCTGCGTCCAGCTGTCAGCTTTCATGCCGACATGAACACGCTTGGGTTTGGAAGCATGCTGATCTTCTGCTTCCATTGATCTCTAGACCTAATCAAAGACGCCAGCTATTAGTGAGAGTCCTAAGTACATAGATAGCAAAAGCAAGCTGCAGTAGTCATGTTATACTCATTTTGCTCATAATAGATGTACTTGGGCGCTTATCTCAGGGCTTTCAGATCGATTACAAACAAAATCTCTATATCAATCTATCTCTGTATCTCTCTCTTTCTTGCTTTCTTTCTCTCTCTCTCTCTCTCTCTCTCTCTCTCTCTCTCTCTCTCTCTCTCTCTCTCTCTCTCTCTCTCTCTCTCTCTGTCTCTCTCTTTCTATCTATTATTTCCGCCCCGCCCTCTGTAGCTTAACCCTGTTCCGCTCTCTGTAGCCCGAGCACTCAACTGCTCTCCATTTTTCTAACGATTGAATTAAATAAGAGGTTCCATTAAATAAAGCCCATCGCCCCGGCAGCTTCCTCTCAACAGTATTTACCTCCACTATCGGCCTGTAATGGCTAACTAAATGGTCGGTCGTGCCTGTTGGCACCTGACAAACTGCACAGGTTCGAAAAGAGCAAAGGCCAAATTGTATGAAAAGAAGAGGAGAAAAAATATTTGAAAAAAAAATGGCTCTTAAGGAGATAATAGTCTTGTGGAAACGGGGCATCAATTACCTCGATGGAACTGATAGTGAATTAAAATATGATTTTATTTGTTTCTGTCCATTAAATCGGGGCTGAGCGCAATATTTACAAAAACCTTAATCACTCACTGCTAGTAAGTGTCCGACCATTGTTCCGGTTGCCAGAGAAAGCAGTTTAGGCACATTTTCAGGCCAAAAGAGTTTGTTTGCTCGAAGATTGGCCGCGTGGCTTCCAACTCTGTCTGAATGACAATAGCAGCTGAACTTTGATTATCACCATCATTGTGAGCAGCGCTGCACCTCCACACTGTGTAGAACAAGTCTGAGTCTTAGCCTTTTGTTTTACAGTATTTGCCTCTAATCATATTTGTTAAGTTGTTCTCGTTTTGATTCTATTCATTTCTGTTTTGTTGATGTGTCAACCATTGAAATGAAAATTCACTAGGAGTAGTTTGTATGTACGCTAAATACTAATTATTTGCATCATACGAGGTTGTTCAAGTCTTAAATCGTTTCCTTCTTTCAAACTTTGTGGCTTCAGGGCAAAAACCAAGAGACTTGCTGCTGAGAAATTACTCTTAGTTTTTCTTCTTTTTCTTTTTTTGACCTGAGGGTTCTTGCGCGCGTGTACAAGAAGAAATGCAGATCGGCTGGCAATGGACAACAAACAGCTCTACAGAGAAAAGAACCTCCCAGTGAAAGTCCTCTCTGCGTGGAATTTCGAAGGCATCGGTTATTGATTATTGACTATCAGACGGTTGCCGGGTACACAAGTAAAAGCCTGTGCCGTAAAAATGAAACGAGGACAAATACAAAATTATAGGCAACTCTTTTTTACCCCATATCCTAGCACTCATTTTTTGTTTACCTTCGAAGATAAAAACTGACGATTTAAAAAAATATAAAGAACTTTAAAATTGCCACTTGCAAAGTAAATTAAAACCAGAGCATTTTTGTGTTAGTGTTGCCACACTTTGATAGATATTTATCTCAAGGACAAAGAGCTTCATTAGATCGCTGATCCTTTTGGCAGTCCGCTCGCTCAGACAGGTAGAACTTTATTCTTTGTTTCTGTGTGCGAGTTTATCAAATAGCGATCACTATAGTTAATGTTTCAGTGTGTGTGTGTGTGTGTGTGTATATATATATATATATATATATATACATACATATATATATACGTGATTTCTATTGAAAAGATCATTTACAAATGTTAAAACGATCATTTGCAACTTAAAAGTTTCATTGTCTAACCTCTAAAAAACCCGTAAATGTAACCATCAGAAAATTAAAAGATGGATCTTGGATATTTAGAAAACAAACCGCATTGAATTGTCTTCCTGAATGCTATCAACGTTGCAAGCATTCTAGGTGTGATTTGTCACGGCAGAATTGTTTCTAATGGGATCGAACATAATAAGACTTGCACAATATTACCATCATGAGAATGGAGACTCTCTGTACTTGCTATAACCTGCACACATTGGCTGCAACTCTGCTTTTCTGCTGATGCTATTATTTGCAAGATGTCAATAAACATAGCTCAATATGGTTTGTGTTGTTGTTTTTTTTTTTCATAGTTAAATTATTATTTGCTGAATTATCAATTCTTAGGATTCTCACTAGTTCTTTAAAAATTTGCCAATATAGAATTTTTTTGACAGATGCACATGCATCGCTATTTCTTGTCTGCTCCATAACTCAGGAGAAAACATAATTTAAAGACAAAGATCAAGTCTTCAAAACCAGAAACCACCTAAACTTGTCCTAATTCTGACAAACGCTTCAATCTAATGATATCTGAGGCTTGACAGGAAACGGTGGTGCATGCACGTGTTGGGCGCCTCTCGGATACTCTGTTCTACCCTTAAACTAAGAAGTTTATACCACACTCTTTGCTTACCTGACCTTTAAGCTTTCAGTAATCACCCTGGTAACTTTTTTTTCACACTGTCAGTTTTGTATATTGGATTTCTCCCCGATTTCTTCTATTCACCACAAGACCAATGAGTTTCACTGTAACCACCATGAACCCATCCCGGTGATACCGAGAGTCCACTGGCCTGGCCTGTCTCTACTGATATCGCAGGCTTACAACCCCGACAAAATTAGTCCCACGTCATCTTGTTGACATCTTGTGCTCCCCATTTACGCGGTTTAGCATTAGCTGAGTTTTCTGTCGCTGGCCATTTGCTGGTCAATGCACGAAGAAAAGGGATTTAAATTATTCGTCCATAATTAACCGGTTGTTTTTTTTTTTTTTGTTTTTTTTTTGGAGGGGGTTATTAATATTTTTAATTTAAATAATAGCTTTCAGCGGCCTTTTTGTAGAGAATTAAACAAAATAAAAAAGTTGGTTTCACGGAAACTTGTGGAGGTTCTCGATACTTTTCTTATAATATGGCAACATAAACGTGTGTTAAGATTATTAAGGTTAAAATAAGAAAACAGCCTTCAACTATATTAGAGATCATTTTATACGCAGCATATACTTGGCCTTTTTATGATTATATTTCAAGGATATAAACAAACTCTATCCACATCATTAAATCATAAAACGTGTTAAACAATTAATGAAATGCCGATTAATTTCTTGATCCCGTGAATTTCTTGGAAACAATAAATTACTTTGTCTTCCTGTCCATCTCTCTGTCTGTTGCTATATTTATCTCTCACTTTTCCATCTCACTTTTGCCTGTTTTCTCTTCTCATTTTTTTCCAACTGCAATTAATTTAAGTCTGTAAAAACCTCTCGAGCATTAATTTCACGTTTCTTAATCTGTAAATGCTTGAAGCTTAAAGTAACCGCGCTATCAGTGGAAAGACGGTGAACCATTTGAGGAAAAGATTAGAGAAACCGTCTTCAGATCTAGGGAGGGGCGGACTCATCTAAAGATCTTAGATTATTGAGAAGTAGGAGGGCTTGGGAAGAGAGGAGGGTGGGTAAAATCTGAAATAAAAATAGGCTTTACCTCGCACATTAGTAAAGGCGGCTTTCCTTTGAAATGAATGTGACTCTCAGTTTTCTTTTTCATCCTGCGGCAAACTATTTTGGTCAGTTGGGAGAAGTTTTTGTAATTATCATTGTTTCTTACGAAGCTTTATTTCTTTAAGTCTACGCTGTAGTGCTGTGATGTTAGCGCTAGCCCCTAATATGAAAAGCTCGTCCACATGGGAACCTATTGGCTGATAATTTACACGAAATAAACATAAAAACATAGTCACCGTCACCACCACCACCACCACTACTACTACTACTACTACTACTACTACTACTACTACTACTACTACTACTACTACTACTACTACTACTACTACTACTACTACTACTACTACTACTACTACTACTACTACTACTACTACTACTACTGCTGCTGCTGCTGCTGCTACTTCTACTATTGTTACTACTACTACAACTACTACTACTACTGCTGCTTGGCAGCAGCAGCAGCCACTGCTCACCACTGCTGCTGCTGCTACCACTGGCACCACGCTGCTGCTGCTGCCACTGCTGCTGCTGCTGCTGCTGCTGCTGCTGCTGCTGCTGCTGCTGCTGCTGCTGCTGCTGCTGCTGCTGCTGCTGCTGCTGCTGCTGCTGCTGCTACTACTGCTGCTGCTACTACTACTGCTGGGTTGCAGCAGCTGCTGCTGCTTCTACTATTGTTACTGCTGCTGCAACTGCTGCTACTACTGCTGCTGCAGCTGCTGCTGCAGCTACTACTACTACTGCTGCTGCTAGCAGCAGCACTGCTGCTCACTGCTGCTGCTCACTACTGCTGCTGCTACTGCTGCTGCTGCTGCTGCTGCAGCAGGCAGTTGCTTATACTGCCAATACAACTACTGCTGCTGCTGCTACTGCTGCTACTGCTGCTGCTGCTGCTACTACTACTACTACTACTACTACTACTACTGTGAATAAAAATAAAAATTGTACTATTTTTTTTTTACTTGCTTCGCAACTACTTCTATAATAATAATAATTATAATAATAATATAATAATAATAATAATAATAATAATAATAATAATAATAATAATAATAATAATAATAATAATAATAATAATAATAATAATAATAATAATAATAATAATAATAATAATAATAATAATAATAATAATAATAATAATAATAATAATAATAATAGTAATAATAGTAATATCATCATTATTATGCTTTCTAAATTTTGATTTTTAAATTTAGTTTTATGAAAGTATTTGTTGCATATTTTTTTTCGCCTTTGTTATATTTGAACAATGCTATTTGTACTTCTGAAACCTAAAGTCATCATGAAACTAAATGGATAGTGTGCAACACTAATCTCGCATCTTTACGCCAATTTCTATAACTACACGAGGGAGAGATAGTATGAATAAATTCAGAGGTTAATCAATGTAGAAAGCCGGGCATGATCAGACAAACAGTTCATTAGGTGGATGAGGAAATCAAATTCGTTAGGAAGAGGGCAGTACGGGTTTTGTTAGAGCAGGCAGAGTGGTTGTGGGGAAGAGAGGTGGATGAGGAAATCAAATTCATTAGGAAGAGGGCAGTACGGGTTTTGTTAGAGCAGGCAGAGTGGTTGTGGGGAAGAGAGGTGGATGAGGAAATCAAATTCATTAGGAAGAGGGCAGTACGGGTTTTGTTAGAGCAGGCAGAGTGGTTGTGGGGAAGAGAGGTGGATGAGGAAATCAAATTCGTTAGGAAGAGGGCAGTACGGGGTTTGTTAGAGCAGGCAGAGTGGTTGTGGGGAAGAGAGGTGGATGAGGAAATCAAATTCGTTAGGAAGAGGGCAGTACGGGGTTTGTTAGAGCAGGCAGAGTGGTTGTGGGGAAGAGAGGTGGATGAGGAAATCAAATTCGTTAGGAAGAGGGCAGTACGGGGTTTGTTAGAGCAGGCAGAGTGGTTGTGGGGAAGAGAGGTGGATGAGGAAATCAAATTCGTTAGGAAGAGGGCAGTACGGATTTTGTTAGGAAGAGGGCAGTACGGGGTTTGTTAGGAAGAGGGCAGTACGGGGTTTGTTAGGAAGAGGGCAGTACGGGGTTTGTTAGAGCAGGCAGAGTGGTTGTGGGGAAGAGAGGTGGATGAGGAAATCAAATTCGTTAGGAAGAGGGCAGTACGGGGTTTGTTAGGAAGAGGGCAGTACGGGTTTCTTAGGAAGAAAGCAGTACGGGGTTTGTTAGGAAGAGGGCAGTACGGGGTTTGTTAGGAAGAGGGCAGTACGGGGTTTGTTAGGAAGAGGGCAGTACGGGGTTTGTTAGGAAGAGGGCAGTACGGGTTTGTTAGGAAGAGGGCAGTACGGGGTTTGTTAGGAAGAGGGCAGTACGGGGTTTGTTAGGAAGAGGGCAGTACGGGGTTTGTTAGGAAAAGGGCAGTACGGGTTTGTTAGGAAGAGGGCAGTACGGGTTTGTTAGGAAGAGGGCAGTACGGGGTTTGTTAGGAAGAGGGCAGTACGGGGTTTGTTAGGAAGAGGGCAGTACGGGGTTTGTTAGGAAGAGGGCAGTACGGGGTTTGTTAGAGCAGGCAGAGTGGTTGGGGGGAAGAGAGGGAGCAGGTATGAAACAGAGGTGTGCAGTCACAAAAATATTAAGACAATTTTCGGATTCCTTAATTCGGTAGTAATGACACGGGTCTGTATTTGCATATTTCCCCATTTTCCAACTGCTAATGCTATTAATGATCGGGCAAACACAGGCTGCGCTGGGCTGAGGTAACGTCGGGCGCGTCCCCGCACAGGACTCTACAGAGACTTGGGAGACGATAAAATATAGAGACCTACCTAAGACTGGCCAAGACATCAGATCTTCGCAGGGCCAGAGGCTTATCCTAGTGTAGGAGACTATGATGGTCAGACACGTGGATCGAATGACCAATGGTCATCATAGCGGCTGACCAAAGGCCCAAGTTCATTTAGTGAGGTTTTAGCCGAGCTATTTACCTGGTCCTAGGTAGCCAGTGATCATTATGATGCTAATTCAATCACTAGTTTAGGGGAATTAGTTTATCAGTGAGAGATCAGGACAGTTCAAACTTGCCCCAGTGCCTGGAAGGCATGAGCCAGGCAGGGTGATCAAGTCCCTCTCGCGTGCACAGTCCGGTCAGGCCCTGATGGTCAAGCAGTCCGTCTCGCCTAATGGCACACGCCAGTACTCTAAGTATATATCTCTCGGTGTTTAATCTTCTAGAAGGAATAGAAAGGTAGAGAGAAATAGAAATAGAAAAATAGAGGGGAGGTAGAGTGAGGGGGAAAATGCGAAATTCCAGAGTACAGATTTTATTCTTGTTGTCTTTACATCTATTATCTTTTTTATTTTATGTTTCTATTTTTATAAAGTTTTAATTGGGACAAAATATTAAATATATGGGTAGATTGATAGTGCAGGTAGGTCTATTTCTGTAGAGAGATGAGGGGATTAGTTGAGGAGATGAACGGAGACAGATGGAGAGAGAGAGAGAGAGAGAGAGAGAGAGAGAGAGAGAGAAAGAGGAAGAGAGGGGGATTGTGTAGGAAGTAATAAGACAGAAAGATAATTATAAAGGAAAGGAATTTGAAAAAAAAAAAAAAACATAACATTTAAAAGAATCACTTTGATTTTTTTGTCTGTTATGAACAATATAAGTCAAGTTTGAGAGAGTTTTTTTTTCATCGCAATGTGTGCAATATTTGAGGATTAATTTTTTAAAAATGATTATGTTAGATCGACCTATTTATGGATCAAAAGTATAAAGTGGACTTGTATAAGAAAGTGAGAAAATTTTGAAACTAGTGGACTTTTTAAAGATGACTTTCTTGCTTGAAAATAACTTAACACAGATGAAAGACTTTCTACTTCAGCAAAATTTCCATTTATAATTTAATAGAGACGTGTGCTGAGGTGTGAGGAATATTTACTGGGCGTCCACACTCACAGAGAGAGAGAGAGAGAGAGAGAGAGAGAGAGAGAGAGAGAGAGAGAGAGAGAGAGAGAGAGATTATGTTAATTGTAACGTGTATGAACTACAAGGAAAAAACACTATTAGTCTACAGCTACTTATTCATGCTGAGTAAATAAAAAAGAATAAATTAATATAAAGAAAAAAAAAGGTGAGCCAAAGAGATGATTACCTGTGGTAACAAATGACAACTGGCCCCAGTAATATAATAAATGGCTGGTTCACTTTGTCCCTCGTGATCCAATGACAGCTCTTCTTGGCTTGGGACTAGTGGTAACTATGACCGTCAGGACATGTGTAACAATTTAGCTTAAGTCGTGTCTCCCATCTCTACTCTCCATTGTTTTATGTTGCTTCGAATCTTACCCTATTTATTTATGTTACTGTTCATTTATCCAATCTGTCCATGTGCCTATCTTTCTGTCTATTCATTCATTTCTCTATCATTCTATCTGTCTAGCTTCCTATCTATCTATTTATATCTGGATCACCCCCCCCCCCCCCCATTCAGTGTAAATGTCACCACAAATATCGGAAAAATGTTTTTTGGACTCTACACACGTGTTTCCCAACAGACAACGAGCCGCAGAAAATATTAAATAAAAACACCGTAAAGCTAAGCTAAAGCTGCATGCAGAATAAGAAACAAATAATTTCTAGCCATAACAAAACAGTCCTTGAATCTACAAAGATAAAAGAAAAACAAGGGAAAACTTGCAATGGCTCGGATTAAAAATCCTGCCCGCTCAAAGGCCAGTATCTCCAAAAGGGAGTGGTATACAAGTCAACTGTCGAACAAAAACTCTCGAAAAAACAGGACCTTACATAGGGTAATAGAAAGTGAGTTCAAAGCCAGATACAACCAGCATACATTGAGCTTTAATACATCGAGCTTTAGACTTAACCACAAAAAAAACCAGCCACAACTTTAAGTGAATTCGAATGGAAACTAAAGGAATCAAAAACTGGATGTCATGGGATATAATCAAAAGGGCCCAGCCATATTCAGCAGTAACAAACAGATGGAACCTATGCATAGCAGAGAAATATTTCATTCTAAAAACAAAACCAAGCCTCAACAAAAGAAGGGAAATCTTTTCATCGTGCCCCACAGAAAGAATCATTTGCTACAAAGCTTTCAGTGGCCCAGAGACGAAAAACAGCAGTACAAGGTCGGAACGGCAATCGAAAACACCCCAGTCATATATATGTGTGTGTGTGTGTGTGTGTGTGTGTATCTTTCTGCCTATCTCTCTAACTTTCTTTCTCTCATTTTTTCTTTCAAACTACCGCACTATCTATCTGTTAGTCAACATATCTTACTGATGGTTTACTTTCTAAACCCAAGAAATTAATTCTAGACCAAAAAAAAAAAAATATTGCAGCATATGACCAAGTAATCATGGCCCTGACGGCTTCACACTGGCCGCCTATTTTCTTAGCTTTACGCAATTTCAAATGCCTGCAACAGGTCCGCCATTTTGAACATCCGTGCTAATAAAATAAGTTGTTTTTACCCTCGATAGCTCGCCCCTTCGCTCTTCCTTAGGAAAGAAATGCACATAAATTTTCTGTGTCTGTCTAAAGTAACCACTGAACAGCAGCCCGTAGCGACGACTCCCCCCTCCTCGTGCAGCACACAGAGCCAGCTCTCTATTCCTAGACTCCTGCCCAGAATTTATGGACATCTCCCCAATCCCATGAATTGATAAATAATCGAGGAAGTGATCCGCAATAATAGAATCCAGGGCAGAGAACCGAGCGAGCTGAACGAGACCAATGAATTTCTATCAGTCATCTTCAGTCACGCTGCTGACCGCTGCGAAAAGATCAACTTGTTCGTGTAATAATATGGAGGAGAAAGACATACGTCACATAAAGTATAGTTCACGGTTTGGTCAGTTTTTCACAAAATATATACTGTACGGTGATGGCTCCGATGCTTTATTTTAGTTATATAGAAATATCGAATCTAAAACACAGGGTATTTGCAGATCTTTGGACGAGACATAATTACCAACGACACGATGAAAATGTTTTACGGTATCTCAAGCTCTTCAATGTGATTATCTATTTTAACGTTGAACAGAGTATTCGATTCTGTCTTTACTGATTTTTTTATGGATTTGTTAATAATTACTGATCTATGTGTACTTGAGTAGTCTCAGCGGTAAAGCCCTATCTGTCATAAAATGTAAGAAATTGATATTATGCTTACTCAAGTTGGGAGACATGACAAGAAATGACATTTGAGAGGAAACCAAATTGTCTTCAATGCCAGTGTAGGTTTAGCCTAACTTCAGTTCAACATTCGACAAGTTGTCTGGTTGAAAGTCTTCAAACTGCGACCTTCACATCGAGGAATCCAATTGTCAACACTAGCTGATCTAGTGTGGTGTGTACAGGTCCAGTAAGTGGCTAGCTCTGGTATCTGTGTAGATCTGCTGTAGAGGGTTGGCTTTGATCTTCTATACATTGGGAGTATAATAGTACAGCCAAGGAGGCTGAACGAAACTAAAAGAAAATTGATTTAGACTTAAATCGACTAACCATTAGCTGTAGATCTAAACTTAGATAAGGTGTTGCTATAATCTCTGGGTTTTATGATTGGCTGATAGATCAGGTTTCCGGACTCCTACTCTGAGAGCAAAAATGATCTTTGTCCCATTTCTTCTTCTTACGCCAGTGTATTGTGAGTACTTAGCTATACGTACTGATAGATCCTGTTATTTTTATCCTTACAAGACCTGCCGTTTCTAAATGACACTTCTGTTTCACACTCTCTCACGGGTTGGAAAAGATCAACTCTGCGAGGTTGTGGTCCAGGACCAGGTGCAGAGCGCCTTAAGTAGTTAATCATGCAGATATAGCGTTGTGGAAAACCAATGCTTTTTCATTTCTTATGTATGATTTTCTTTTCTCTTTAGTACGGCCCAGGGGCGGGAAATTTGCTGAAAGTTTCATGTGCTATTTTTTAATAGCATATCTACAAACCGTAAAATTATAAATGACATATCTACAAACCGTAAAATTATAAATGACATATCTACAAACCGTATTACAACTGGTAAACCCAGGCTACTAATAAAATAAGTATTGATGCCTTTGCAGTTAGTACACACAGGCTTTTAGAAGCAAAAGAAAACAAAAAAAAAAACCAATGAGTTCTAGACCTGGCCGTACGAGAGAAATGGTCACCATCAGAAGATGAACGGCCAGATATTCTAATACTTGTTGTGAGAACAGATTAAGCCATGAAAAACAGGCATTACACATATACAGTCACAGGGAAACGAAATAATAAATTTTTACCATCTTCAATAAAAATCAACAAAACATTTTGTAGAATATAACTTATGAAACAGTGATACCTTATCTAAACTATTGAGATGTCCTTGCAGTTATTCCACAGCTCACACAGGACACCCATTAGTTTATTTATCTGTAGGCTAGGTCTCGCTGATGCACGCCAGTCGATATACACACAGGGAATACACAGTGTACTTCATTGCAAAACGTGCGTCACTTTGCACCGTGCGTCAGTTAAACATGGCGTCGATGGGCGAAGCGAACAGGGCAGGAAATTCTCTGGCACCTTTTAGTAAGGAACAAACATTGCTTCATTTTGACTTATACGGTAGTTGTGCACCGTGCATCAGCTAAACATGGCGTCGATGGGCGAAGCGAACAGGGCAATTCTTTGGCACCTTTTAGTAAGGAACAAACAGTACTTCATTTTGACTTATACGGTAGTTGTGCACCGTGCATCAGCTAAACATGGCGTCGATGGGCGAAACTAACAGGGCAAGAAATTCTCTGGCACCTTCTAGTAAGGAACAAACATTACTTCATTTTGACTTATACGGTAGTGATGCACCGCGCATTCAGTCCACTAGGTTAAACAGCCAGTTTTCCACACACCTTTTGTGAGAGTTACACTCAAGGAGTTTTGTGCTTGTTACTATGTGGACTACTGAATTCAGTTCCCCAAAAGGCCCCACCACAAATTAAGGAAAAACGGACAAATTCACAAATAGGCCTTTCGGGATTTCCGGGTATTTTCGTAATCTTCCGGAGCCGCCATAACTGTTTTGGTCAATGAGGATGGAAACTTTACTTTTCCTGTGTTATAAACAATAGTGTTCTAGTGGAACATTGTGTTGAAAAGTGTTAAATATTATTGTACATCTTTAAAAACGTAGCAAAACGTTTTTTAAAAGTATCATTCTTTGCGATGTTAATATTCTAATCTAGAAGTATATATATATATCATGGATGCAAGATGAGATTCAAACTTTTTTCGGTTTTTCTTCTGTTCCGAAAATTGTTCGAGGTAATGAATTTCTTACAGTCTTACAGCTTTTTTCTTACAGTAAATTTTGAATTATTTTTCTGCTTATTCTTTAAAAGTTATAAAATGTTTGAAGTAAAAAAAAAAAAAAAAAAAATATATATATATATATATATATATATATATATATATAAACATGATTCAATTGGCAGAATATTCTGTGCTTGAAAAAACGTCAGTGTTTGTCTTCCTTTATTTAATCATACTCTACTATCAATGGCTATAAATTTCAATATATGTAGATCTATATAAAAAAAATTAGGTGATTGATCTGACAATAGCTAGGTGCCTATATGTAGATCTACGATATCGTGCCTCTAATGCATCGGATAGACTAGGCCTTGATTACACTGGCTTCTCTAAATAATTACATGTGTTGTATTAAGAACATACTTTGTGAATCTCTAAATCTAAATCTAGCACTAGTAGTCTTAAGTAAACGGCACAATAGTCTCTGTTTCGGGCGTTTTAATCAGACATACTCGAACTAGATCTAGATCTAGATCTAGCTTGATCTAAGTCTAGATATGTCTGGTGCACCTTTATATTTTGGAGTCATGTATTTAAATACATTTTCAGAGTAAGTTTATTGATGTCTCATATTGTTTTAGTGATTATTTTTAATTATGATAATGAAAGATGGCAGTTTGAGTGATCTCCCACGGCCTCAGTCCATAGCAGGGAGGCGCCGATTGCAGGCCGGAATTTAGTTAAAACTGTTTTAGTTTCGCCATTTTTATGTATTGAGAAACTTAAAAAATTTGTTGGCTTAAATCTCAGTAGAAAATTAATCACGTAAGTTATAAATTTTTATACATAGGCCAGGAAAAATTCTGGTACGGTGCTCTTTTTATGCTTGTTGTCATGGAAAGGAAGTTTGTTGTGACCAAAACTAATATGTCGGACGGCCCTAGCAACCACTGAAATGAAAGGACAAAAAAGTTGAAGTTTTTGCTCAGTCTGGACATCTGCGTGTTCTCATTAACCTGTGGGCCCCACTATTGATTTCATAACTTTAATTTCTTTCATATCTCACAGGCCGTTTCTTTCAAAGGCAATATTTCTTATTTTTGTGTATTTCTCATTTGCATACTTTTTTTTATTATTATTTATACATAAGTATATATATATATATATATATATATATATATATATATATATATATATGTGTGTGTGTGTATATATATATATATACATATATATATTTATTTATTTATTTTTTACAATATGACCCAGAGTAGTGAGAAAGTTGAAAAGTAAGTATAACACAGTACCATCATTTTGAGCATAATGAACTTATATCTGCATGTGTGACTCGATAGGAAAAAGGATTCAAACGAGTTGGTCACACTGTTATTATTTTAGTCTTATTGAAAATAATTATTGTTTTTTATAGTTTTGCTTTTTTTTAATATTGTCTTTAATCTGTAAAGTTTGAAACTTTCATGAAGAGTGCACTTTTGGAATACCATATTTTTGGCAAAATACTTCTTTTCTACGAGCAGACCTCAGACGGAAAGTTAGAAGAGATAGATCTCTAGCGCACTTCTATTGGTCGACTGGGCAGACGAGTCGGGGCGGTGTCACAGTTTTGTGGTGCTCCGTGCTAGATTGTCTTCCACAAGCCAATCAATCAAACCGTGCTTGCGTGTGCCATAAAACGATCACCAAAGACATTTGAAAATAAGGGTTCACCATCTTGAAAAATGTTGTAACATCTGCGCCAAAATGCACCCTCTTTCTGTTGTAGATATTTAGTAATGATTTGCATGTTTATTTCTTATGAAAACCTGCTTAAAATTACCATTAATTTAGAATTAGATTACTTTCACAACTAGATCTTAAATTATTGTTGTTATTTTTAACATTAATAGTAGTAGCGGCAACAGCAGCAACAGCAGCAGCAGCAGCAGCAGCAGCAGCAGCAGCAGTAGTAGTAGTAGTAGTAGTAGTAGTAGTAGTAGTAGTAGTAGTAGTAGTAGTAGTAGTAGTAGTAGTTGTAGTAGTAGTAGTAGTATTTGCAGTAGTCGTAGAAGTAGTAGTAGTAGTAGTAGTAGTAGTAGTAGTAGTAGTAGTAGTAGTAGTAGTAGTAGTAGTAGTAGTAGTAGTAGTAGTAGTAGTAGTAGTAGTAGTAGTAGTAGTAGTAGTAGTAGTAGTTATTGTTTGTATTAAAATTAGTAGTAGTTGTTTTTTTCTTTCTTGATGCCGCTGGTGTAGTCAACTTCTAATGAACACTTATCCATTTATTAAATAAACTTAAAAAAAAAATAAATACTGTTGTTGTCATGTTATTGATATATTTTTTTCTAATTAT
>JAWDGP010004972.1:117500-200000 GCA_033675545.1 Elysia crispata | reverse complement strand
CAGTACAGGGGCTCTGAGGAGGGAGCATAACGTCACACACTTGCAAAATGAGCTTCCATCTACACCGCCAACTATAATACTTATATATATATATATATATATATATATATATATATATATATATATATATATATATATTAATAAGAAAACAAAATTTTACTGAGATTTAATGATAAGTATTTATAGTTGGAGGTGTAGATGGAAGCCATGCGAAGAGGTCAAGCTATTAATATCCTGGTTTTCCAAACATCAGTGATTTCAAACCGTTTAGTTATTTTTTAACTAAATTTTTCATGAGATCCTTAATTTTCTACGATTGTTTTGAAAAAACACTGAACGAAAGATTTTAAAAATGTAGAAACCTTTTATCTAAACGTGTACACAATAATATTGTTTAGCTCACGGCACCGTTTTTAGATTTTTATGCATAACAAACATTTTAAATGGGAAAAAAAATAAACAAATCCATTCCAGATCTACATCAAACAGGGTCGAGATCATCGAGATATTCTAGATAAATGATAACCAAGTGTCTAACCAAGTTTTTAAGAACTTTGGAAAGATAACTGTGACACAGTAGCAACCCTCGCTTCATATCATGGTAGGTAACTCTAGGTCCAGGCGAGGATCATTGCCAACACTCTTTAATTTCCAAATATACTTAACAGTCATTTTAATTTTTGTTCTATGAGCTTAATCAGAGCTCTTAGATTGAAGCTATCAATCTATCGGAACATTAAAAGGATATTTTTAAAGTAAACTAATCGTGGCCAATCAATGCCCCTATCTGATTCTATAACTCCACGTAAACTTGAACCAATGTCAATCTTTATGAGGTTGTCTCTTGTTTGTCGAGGAATACTCAGGGCATGCGTGTATCAGAACTGGTCAGACTGCGGCCGACGCGGGCGGTCAGCCGATGCGCGACTGGTCACAGTGTCAGCTGACGAGAAACAATTACCATTGCCGGGATGCTGGTCGAGAAGCTTCGCCTCCAAAAGGTACTTTCGGACCCATTTAGCCTTTTCCGGTTCAGCTGTCTCGAAGTTTCCAGAAGAAGTGAGTAGTGTTCCAGCCAGTGTGAAATCAATGACTGGTCTGCCTAGGGCAAGAGACAGACTCTTCTATCGCTTACTCGCTGGCGCCTGAAATTAGTTTTCGTTTATAATTAGTAATTGATATGCTCGTGAGGAATAGTCGATGGTGACCAAAGCAGCCGAGAGAAACATAAAAAAGAGAGGTTAATGGGTAAAGAAATCAGAAAAAAACATGTCCAAAATATATTTTATGTTACAGAGACATTTCTCATTTACATTTAAATCTTGCAATCTTTCTTATTGGAAAAGAGAAACTTTTAACGATGGCTTCATTTTTTAAATTTTCATTGGACAGGTAAGTTGCAGGATGACTATTTCATGGCAGGAAATCTTAAAAGAAATCTGCCATATTGTAAATTAATTGAAAATTAGAACGAAAGAGAGAAAGAAAGAAGTAAGGTAGAGAGAGACAGAGAGAGGGAGATGGAGAGATTGTAACGGAGGGTTGTAGAGTAAAAGAATTGTGCAGTGAGAGTGAAAAAGTTACAGACAGGATGACTCAGAGAATGACACACTGTAAGACAACACAGAACACTGACTAGAAGGTGTGGGTGCTGAAAACTACATGATTATTATTTCAACCACCCACTGCTAAAGTCATAATAATAAATATCTCTCTAAGTTATTCGTAAATCTCTTTCTCTCTCTCTCTCTCTCTCTCTCTCTCTCTCTCTCTCTCTCTCTCTCTCTCTCTCTCTCTCTTTCTCTCTTTCCCTCTATCTTTCTTTCTTTCTCCCCCTCTCTTTTTCTCTATCTCACTTTCTCCCTCTCTCTTTCTCTCTCTATCTCTCACTCTCTCTCTATCTATTTCTTTTTTTCTTCCCCTCTCTCTTTCTTTCTGTCTTTTTCTTTCTTTCTTCCCCTCTCCCTGTCTCTCTTTATCTCTCACTCTCTCTCACTCTCTCTCTCTCTACCTCTCTTCTTGCCCCTCCCTCTTTCTCTCTCCTCACCCTCTCTCTCTCTCTCTCTCTCTCTCTCTCTCTCTCTCTCTCTCTCTCTCTCTCTCTCTCTCTCTCTCTCTCTCCTCTTTTTTGCTCCCCCAAAACTTGGTTTAACTTTCATTTGCGCCTTTGCTAATGTTGATTTTTTTTTTTGAAATTCGTAATGGTGTTATTTTGGTTGCTGTTGTTATTAGTTCATTTTGTTTTCATTTAGAGTGGACTCTATTGTGATGTACTGATGGCCAAAAGGGCAAAATATCATATCGTTATTTGCAAACGGTGCATTTAACCGGGCATGTCGCTGGCTCATTGCTGTGGAAATCTCAGTGCCTGCTAGGCAGGACAGACAGGACAGATGGCGAGCAATCTCTGACCTTTCCGGAGTCAGGGCTAATCCCTAGCTAGCACCGCCACTACCAGGCCCAGGTCCCAGGTCCCAGGTCCCAGGCGTGTTGGCCGCGGCGGTTGTTCACTTCCCCCCGGAGCCGGCAGAGGAGGTTTTCACAATGATTCCTTGCAGGGCAGACAGGGAGGAGAATAGAATTTCACCAAGATCAGTTTTAATGGGTTAAAAACACAAGGAAAGAGAGGGGATGCTTTTGGGAACATTTATAACTGAGTCATGAAAAGACATTTTAAGGCAGGATATTCTGTCATGTATTTGTATGCTTGATTTCATACGGAGCGTGATGCGCCGTTCACGTTCTGAGTTTATTGGAAGAAAATAAAATAGGTTGCAACAAATCATAGTCCAATGCTATATATGGTTTGATAAGCATGTGGTGATTGTAACATTTTGGATGTACAGTATCATAGACATGTGACATTCTGGGTGCGCTGTGTGATAAGCACAAGGTGACATGTAGTTATGTTTCCTTACACATCGATAGTGTATGGAGAGAGTTCAATCAAATTCAACTAATAGGATCTTGATGTAATGCAGTGTTATAAAAAAATTGTATTTTAAGATGTGTTGTGGGTTGAATTGGAAAGATCAGGGTTGGGTTTAAATCAAAATCAATCAGGGTGTTACAGCATATTTTGGCAACTAAAGTCTATAATGCATGTTACTGTGTTTACGTAAGCCACTAATTAAATTATTAATTAATTGAATTTAAACTTTTAAAAGGATACATTGTATTTTTTAGTTAAATTTTATGTAAAATTTTCACATTTCTAATCCATTTTTTTTTCTGCAAAGTAGTCTAAATGTAAACCTTAATTTACTCAATGGAAAATCCTTAGTGTGCAGAAATAGCAGAATAAAAATTGGAAATTGAAGTTTTATTCGCTGTCTCAGACGCTTCCTAATGATGCAACCATACACTACTATTACTACTCCTACTACTACTCCTACTCCTACTACCACTACTACTACTACTACTACTACTACTACTACTACTACTACTACTACTACTACTACTACTACTACTACTACTACTACTACTACTACTACTACTACTACTACTACTACTACTACTACTACTACTACTACTACTACTACTACTACCACTACTACTACTACTACTACTACCACTACTACTACTACTACCACTACTACTACTACTACTACTACTACTACTACTACTACTACTACTACTACTACTACTACTACTACTACTACTACTACTACTACTACCACTACCTCTACTAACCCACCACCACCACCCCTACTGTTGCTACTGCTGTTCCTCTACAACATCTACTACTGACAAGCAGAACAAAGAACAACTCTGAGGCAAATAGAAGACGAGGTATGAAAACCATTACTTCAATATTTCCATTTTTAAGACAAAAAAGAGATAACATTTAAAATTCCGTACTCGACTCTTACAGCGGCGAAGTTGTAAATTGTTTAACGTCCTCTAAGTCATTAGCAGCCTCTCTAATACGAAGAGCTCTTCTGGCTTTAACATAGGATTTTGACAGCCGCGCAAATGGATTCTTGACTTCTATCCACAACGCCATATTGTTTTAGGGCAGGTCTCCTGAGGCCCGCCCAGAAAACCCTCCTGACATACCATTAACCAGGCCTGGCGCTCAAGACTTTACTCGATGCCCTCAGAACAGTTGCTTGCTCCTTCTCCCACATCCCCCCACTCCTCCTCATTCTCCTCCACACTCTGTAATCGGTCTAAGCTGAGAGGACAGAGCGCAGTGTCTTGTGACTTGTGAGAGGAAAGTCTCAGGATGTTCTTGAAGAGATAGTTTTTTGTTTTTTTTTATATGAGACAAATTTATTACGTTATCAACTTTACACAGTGCCTTAATTTTTATATTTACTTTTTAAGTTATTTCAATTGGATAAGCATTTGTTTCTTTTATAAAATGTTAATATCATACCTCTATTTATTTGTTTCGTTTATAATAAAAAGTTCAATGAAAATTCTATGTGCCCCAGAAATCCCAAGATTCTGACGTTATTTGGGCTTTTTTTTTTCAAAGACAAATCTGACATAATGTAGGGCAAAGAAAGAAGAAAAACTTAGTAGTCTATACTTGTCGAGTGATCTGGGGATATTATTAACGAGTTCACGATACCAAAAGCAAATTGATATCGTATTAAACTCAACGGTCTCAATTAGTTATAAGTCAATTGGTTTGGTGAAAAGTACATCAACTTACATAGATAAACCCCTTTTGTGTTTGTATGTGTGACTGTGTGTCCGCAATTCAGCATGAATACAATGCTTACCGTGAAGTTAGCTCATTTTGTTGTTATTTGTAAATACTGAACTGTCCTCTTTGTTATCCTTAAGTAATTCACTTTTGATATATAAATTTTAGATTTCTCATTAACTTTTCATATAGAATTGGATCGTTGCCTCCGACAGAAATGATCAAATGATGTAAACATTTTGTAAATTTAAGTCATTTTTTTTTCATGATAATATTATTAAAACGAATTAAAAAGAAAAAAAAGAACACAAGATTAAAGAAGAAAAAAAATAAAACCAGTCTTTAATTAAGAAAGCATAATTATGCAGCAAATTTAAAACACTGTGCAATCTCGACCCCTTGTGTAACTAAAAAAAAACCAAGTAATGGCCATATTAACCTCATTTCGCCAATAGCAGAATATAGATCAGCTCATTGAACACTGAGGAAGACTTACAACCCAAGACCGATAAATCTACAAGAAAAGAACTATTATCGTTTTAGTACGCCTATTATTTAATGTTCATTACCTCTGGCTACAAGAAAAAACTTATGGAAGTCCGTCCTGTGTGTCCTATATTTCTTCCCATACACGCTCCGTCCATCAAGTCCACCCGATGGTCAACTGGACAGCTCGCTTGGTCAGCTGAACCTTAATGGCCAGCTCGGGGTCCGCGGCGCAGATTTCTATCTGGGGGCTCTTGGAGAGACTTATGGGGCTCTTGGGACCATCTTCGGGGTTTCCTGCGTGAAGCGCGCCGCCAATTTTACGATGTAATCCGCCGGCATTCAATAAGCTCCTGTGATTACCTCGATATTACATATGTCATCTTTTGGAGCCCGCTCCTATCTAAACACGGAAAACTCAATTATCAGCCGGGCTCGCGGTGTTAACAGCAAGGCATGATTAATTCAAATTTAATTACTTTATACATGCAAAAGAAGAGCCATCCGCCGGGCAGACGTCGGCGCAATCTCACGCTGCATCGCCCTCTGTCGAGCCCGGTATTTCCATTTAGATGGGAACCGGTCCTCTCCGTGGCCGTCCAAAACGCGGTAATTTGACTGGGCAAACGAATCGGACCTATTCACTTTTGATGGGCAGACCGATTGTGGGCGATTATGGAAATTCTGAAGATCCAATTGTAACCAGTCTATCCTGTAAATTCAACCAGGAATCGACAAAACTGTCGTCAAAGAAATGCAAATGATATAAAATGTGAGGCTGTATTTTGTCCATCTTTCTCTGTGCTGAAGGCAACTCTGATGCAATCTTACTCTCCGCTCGGAGAGAGTTCCAGTTAAATCTAACAAATTGTCGCCCCAGATGATGGCGATATGGCTCAGCTTTGACGCGCGGTAATCACTAGAGTATTCGGTTTCTGATGTTTAAATGATACTTGTCGAACGATCGTTAAGCAAAATAGATTGACATTGAAGGCTTCTGTTCTGTCCTTTCTTTCTAAAAATTTCACAATAAGAATTTTTGGACTTTCTGTTTGTTACCTCTAAACTCTGTCTATGAATAACTTGTGTGTATGTGATTTTATTTACCGGAAGTTAAAGAATAAGTCGCATTTGTGACATAATGAGAACGATTCCAATAGTTTTGAACATAAAAATTAGAAACAAGTTGGCGATAGGGAAAGAGCAAAAGTAAAAGCAATGATTGACGGCTACATGTATCAAAAATAAATAAAGAAAGAAGAATGTCTGCCAGCGTTGATGATGCTTCTACAGCAAGATAGTCCTCTTGAGGACCTTTATAGAAAAAACTGTATAGATTACTGCTGAATGTAAAAGAAATGTTTGCTTTTATTTTTATATTCTTGAATTTTGAAGCAAAAGTTACTGTCCCTTTGGAAATGAAAGTGATATTCTCCATTATGTTCACTCAGACAAACCATGTTTCCTTCGTGATAAATGAAATACGTTAATAACATGTCGGCCTATCCCTGATTTTAAGGGAATTGGAAAGTCTGGGCCGATGATAACCAGTTCTTGGAAGTTCACGATAAACTGTTACAGTAGCCCATGCCAAAAGCACTAGCTTATAATGCCGTAAACTTGTTATTCGTTATCAATATTGCAGCCCCTGGTGCACTATTTTGTTTCATATTATGTTTTCTTTAACACGACATACTGATACTAAATTTAAGCATGAAGACTTGTAGCATAAGGGACGAATCCATTATGAATCTGTGCTAACTGTACTGACAAGTAATGACCAAGACATTGATTAGTGCAGAACTAACCGATAGGTAGTAGGAACATAACTATTTAGAGCTTATGAAATGTTATTTTCACGAATATAAAATTACCATTCCTAGATACGACGCGTTCTTCAGCCATCAGTCGCCTCATCATACACATGAAGGGAAATGGTTTCGCCCAATGCCTCTGTCCAGTCTTGGACTTACTTTCAATTGTCTAGAGCGTTTGTCCGCATAATTAAGCTTTTCAAGGCTTGATAAGATATATACTGGAGACGGATCAGGGTAAACCTGTTTTATTGATTCAGCTTTCTATTGACTTGTGCTAGGTTCTATTCATTAAACTATTTCAAGTACCAGTATCCAAGAGAGATAACGTGAAAAATAAAACTGTACAAAAAAATTGGTGCTTTCCTTCCCCTGTAAGACAGAGGACACCCAAAAGACCGGACTTTTCTCTATCTTTCTCTCTCTCTCTCTCTCTCTCTCTCTCTCTCTCTCTCTCTCTCTCTCTCTCTCTCTCTCTCTCTCTCTCTCTCTTTCTCTCTCTCTCTCTCTCTCCCCTTTTCCTTCTTCTCTTTTTAAATATCTCTCCTTATCTTTTTCTTTCTTTATCTCTCCTTTTCTTCCTCCGCTTCCTCCTCTCTCTGTCTCTTTCTCTGTCTGTCCGTCTGTCTGTCTGTCTGTCTGTCTGTCTCTCTCTCTCTCTCTCTCTCTCTCTCTCTCTCTCTCTCTCTCTCTCTCTCTCTCTCTCTCTCTCTCTCTCTCTCTCCCCTCTTCTCTGCCTTCTTTGTATAAATGTCTCTCCTTATCTTTTTCTTTCTTTTTCTCTCCTCCTCCCTCCCCCCTTTTTTCCCCCTCTCTCTCGCTTTCTCTTGATTTTTTGTTTAAACATCTCTCCTTATCTTTCTTTTTCTCTGCTCTCTCTCTCTCTCTCTCTCTCTCTCTCTCTCTCTCTCTCTCTCTCTCTCTCTCTCTCTCTCTCTCTCTCTCTCTCTCCCTCTCTCTCTCTCTTCTCCTTGTTGTTGTTGTTGTTGTTGTTGTTGTTCTTCTTCTTCTTCTTCTTCTTCTTCTTCTTCTTCTTCTTCTTCTCCTCCTCCTCCTCCTCCTCCTCCTCCTCCCATACTCCTCCTCCTCCTCTTCCTCTTCTTCTTCGTCTTCTTCTTCTCCTTCTTCTTCTCTGCTCTTTGCTCTTCTCATATTTCACTCTTCTATCGGTTTTTTTTCACCCAATATTTACTTAAATTATGAAACAAATTTTAGCAAAGCTGTGTTTCCATTAGTGTCCCTTCAGCTGTCATAATTGTCATTTGTGTTAATAACCGCTTCTCAAACAAAATGTCGATTAAAGATTTCGCTACACAGTTCTTGATGACTCTGTGCAGTATTTTGTTTCCGGGTCAATGTGATAAGAGTCGTGTTGGTTTCGATTTCGGATTTAAGGTGGACGGTCTTTTGATCTGCTCAAACCACAGTATCAGAATATAGATCTATATGGTTTTGATCCAGATCTAGATCTACATGTATTAGGTCTTCATCTTTAATTTGTAAATTTTATTTTGTTATCGAAGTGATTCATCGGGCTTTTAAGATCTAGGTTTGTGGTTGATTTTTTTTACACTATTTATTTCTTTATTTACAATTACAGCCACTTTTCATAAAGATCCTTAGATCTAGAGATCTAGAAATCTAGCTCTGTCTCAACCTCTAACGTTGATTGACTCCTTTCTTATATTTCTATATAAAAATTATGTCTTTCTCTCAAATGGGCATCTTTGTGAGATCCATTAAAGGCTAGTTTGTTTATATGTTCTGTAAAAATATGGACTTGATCGTTCTTACCAATTCAACTTCTTAGTTTATTTAAGCCAGCATCAAAGTCGCTGTTCCTGATATGGATGGCTCATTAGTTAAGTGCCTGGTCTTGTCTCTGTTAGGCGATGGATGCTGCATCAAGGTGCAGATTCGATCCCTGTCCATTCCATCTGTCCTTATGTTTTCATGCCTTTCATTTAAATTTATCAATCTAAAGCTAGATCTAGACTCTAGGTTTGTGGTTGATTTTTTCTATACTATTAATTTCTTTTTTTACATTCACTTGCATCTGTTGATATTTAGATTTTGCTCCATCTGTCTCAGCCTCTAACATTGTTTGATTGCTTTATTTCTATATTAAAATTGTCTTTCAGTCAAATCTGCATCTTTCTAAGAAACGGTAGAGGCTAGTTTGTTTATATAAATGTCCTATAAAAATATGGACTAGATCGTTCTTAGCAACTCAACCTCTTAGTCTGTTCAAGTTAACTTGAAAGTCACTGTACCTGAAGCATCTATTTTTTAAATATGGATGGCTCATTGGTTAAGTGCCTGGTTTTGTCTCGTTTAGACGATGGGTGCCATATAAATTATAATCAAGGTACAGGTTTGATCCCTGTCTAATCCGTCTGTCCTTATGTTTTCACGCCTTTCATCTTATTTGTCTGTCTCGAGCTAGATCTAGGTTTGTGATTGATTTTCTATACTATCTCTCTCTCTCTCTCTCTCTGAATAGAAAGCAAAAACACCACACTTGGAGGATAACTTGGTTATTATAAAGGATCCAAAAGGATCTATGTGCTTAACCACGTAGGATCAGCTTGCGTGGATGCCTGAAGTATAAAGAGACAGTTCCAAATGGCTAGTTCAATGAAGTGTGAGAAAAAGAGAGAGAGGGTGTTAGTTTTATGTCTGCAAGAATGTAGATTGGTGTGAAATTCGTAAAAAGTGTCTTAGTTCTCCTTGGGTTGAGTGTTGAACGGAAAGCACAATTTTAAAATAATACTGACAAAGCTTACAAAGTGAAATGTTTATATGTTGAATTGATAATACTATAGTTTTGTTATTTCTTTTTTGTCTCGTAATTATAAAGTTGTGTGCCTATTTCCATTTAGACTTGCTCTCTCTCTCTCTCTCTCTCTCTCTCTCTCTCTCTCTCTCTCTCTCTCTCTCTCTCTTTCTCTCTCTCTCTTTGGTTTTCCCGTATCCAATGAACTTTGTCATTAAAGAACTGCACTTTAATGCCTCTACAACGGAGTGTATTATTTTCATTCAATTCACATCCCACAAAAAAGTAGATCTTAAACTTAGATCTACTTTGCTTATAAATTGTAGGTCAATAAAGTTTTAAAAACCTGCCTCTTTGTCATTGCCTGGTTTTAGTAATAAAAAGTTAGATAGATCTCTTTTTGTTTTTACTTCAAATCTATTTTTTTAGTTTATTAAAGGTCAGAAATTTCTGGTTTGTCAACAGTAACACCAATAATAAGCTTCAAGTTTGTACCAAGTAAAAGGAGGGTGTTAAACATAGTCTATTTTCATCTGTCTCTTGAAGTCTTTTGCAATGGTGCGTATTCTGGCAAATGGAGATATTGTTGAGGATGATGATCCAAGAGTTCGGTCAACTCAGCCAACTCAGAGACCCAACTCAAGGATTCCCCCAAGACAGGTACATTACAAAAAAATGCTGATATCTGTATGTCCTGCAATCTTGACTCTGTTGAGAAGGCTACACTGACATATGAATATTTAGATTCTAGATCTAGTTTCAGAATGAATTTTAATATGTTGCCATTTCAGGCCTTGCACCAGAATTAACCAAAATTCACGGGTTTGTGCTATTATAGTAAAAACAAAAATTCTTGCACCAAAATAACCCAAAGGCCAGAAGTTTGGGATAATTTGGTGCAATGCACCTGGATAACCCTTTCTGAATATTTAAGGTTCAATCAATATTTTCATGCAAAGGAGTATTGCTTTGTATATAAATTCTTTTTGCTGGAGGTTTCTAAATTGCAGGTTTTGCATATTTTCTCAGGAACATGGAGATTTTGCCCAGCAAGGTCAGCCTATCAGCATTTTTCAGGTCCTGAACCAAAAACTTTTGGCTTTTGGTATCCCTCCTTTCAACATTGGGGACTTGGTCATTCAGCCTATCGTGTCTGTTGGACTTCTTCTTTCGTTGTTGCTGTTCGGCATCCATGGACTCATATTTGGAGCCATATTGTTTGCTGTGAGTCACTGGAGCACCCATGGAGCTCCAGATTTTCTAAATAATTTGTTTGGTGGATATAATAGAGGCGATGGGGATGGGCGTGGAGGGAATAGGCCACATGGACGAGCAGGAGGCGGTCACAGGTTGGGGAGGTGAAGTTAAGCTGGTGGTTTTTTAGACTTTTGGGTGCTGGGTTGAATACTTTTGGCAGCCAGAATAAATCAGTGAATGATCAGGGGTTTATCATGTAATATAATTTTAAAATCAGCATGTAACTTGCAATAAAAGATTACTTTTTGATCAGTTTCAGTTTGTTTAGATCAATAAGATTATTCAAATATGGCATAATTTGGTTTTTTTTTCAAAGATCGCTGTATTCATCTCTATTGAAATAATGTGCAGGGATTTTTTTTTTTTTCTTTATAATGGAAAGCTGATATTGATGGAAATAAAATTCGTCACATGTCCTAGATGGTATAATTATTCTGCTTTTTTTTTTATCTCCATCTTAAAATCAATTTCCTTTCAATTTTATTATATGTATAACATGTTATGATCTATACCCCACATATGTGAGATAAAATGCATTATAATTTTTCAGAAAGATTTGTAAGAACTGTTACCAATAATGTTACTGTCATGCATCAGTTCCACTGTTATTTCTTCTAGGTAAATGGGGCTGGGTCGAGAGAAAAAGAGAGGGTGAGAGAGAGAGAGAGAGCGAAAAAGAGAGGGAGAGAGAGAGAGAGAGCGAAAAAGAGAGGGAGAGAGAGACAGACAGACAGACGGAGAGAGAGGGAGGGAGAGGGAGAGAGAGAGAGAGAGAGAGAGAGAGAGAGGGAGGGAGAGGGAGAGAGAGAGAGAGAGAGAGAGAGGGAGGGGGGCAAACTAACTTATGATGCTTTCAGTAGGTAGTCAATGATCAGAAGCAAAAGAAGCTTTTTTTTTAAAACAGTCCTTCTTTCTTTCCTCACTTGTTGTTGACCAGAATTTGCAGTTAATGCTATGTAATTGTTTGGTGTTGCTTTACAATCACTAGCTTATATAAGTTGGAGTAACCTTTCATGCAATTTGTCATTTAGGTTGAGAGACATTGGCTAGGACTCGGAGTGAATTTGATGACTTTAAGAATTGTGGGAATTGCTTGAAACATGTAGAGGATCGCCAGCAGACCTTTTTGAAAATTGATGAATGATAATGTAAGGTCTCAGCCTACATCTTTTTGTAAATCTTTCTAATTTTTGGCGGATGAAAGGGACCAGGAAATATGCATTTCCTCCACAAGAATATCTTGTATTTAAAAGAGCAGCATTGATTTAAGCAGTCCTGATTTGTTGATTTGGGACCAGCTTTAACATAATCAAGGTATGAAGCTCAAGATGTCAGTGATTGAATATTGTCAGTTGTCTTGATATCCATCAAACTTTATGACAAGGAGGAATTTTTTTTTCATCGTCGTCTCTGATCCTTTAGAATTTTTTTATTCTAAGTATAGGCAGACGTTCTGGGTTAAGTCAAATTTAGAAATAGTAGAGACCTACTTTTTTTTAAGTGGGTTAGAAAGGGGGAAAATTCAATAGTGTAGCACAAAATCATGAGCTCATTTCTTGTTTTGCAAGTAAACAAAATCTGGGGGAAAATAAAGTTTATGCATCTATGTGGCCAGCTTGAATCTGAATTCTTTTAGATGTAGTACATTTAGAAAAAAGATTACCACCAAACAATGTATAAGAAACCCCAATTTTTTTATAAATTTAAGTTCTATTACATGTGCTATCATCTGCTCCTATGTAAAGAATATGTAGGGTACGACACAATTTTCTTCTAAACTTTGTCCTTTTCTTTGCCAATTTTTTTAAAATAATATTTCCAATGTTTACAAAAATTTTTTTTCATATTTTACAAGTGAATAGAAGATTAATTGTCGATACATCACATGAATATATTATTATAATTTATATGCAAATTTTTTAAATTGGATTCAGGACTTTCACTTCAAGTTAAATAAAGTACAGATTCCTACTGTTTTTACAACAAGTGCACTAGTGTAGTTAATGGATCAATTTGCCATTTTGTTAAATTCATTCCACTTTAAAACATGGACTTTAAGCTAAGGTAGATGAAGATTCGATAATCCTGGCTTACTGAGTAATTGGATTTAATTTCAAAGATATTTTTTACCTTTAAATAAACGCCTATCATAGAATATTAAGAGGCTTTTACTTTGATTTGTTGAAGATAATGCGTTAGGCTTAGTGTACATCTCAAAACGCTTGCATATTTTCTCTTGCCACTTATTTTACATATTAAATTTTTCTTTGATTACAATAAATGTAAAATCGCAATGTAATCACAGTACAAAAAAAGGTAACAAAAATGGATGTATTTTCTCCTCATAAATAATGTCGTGAGGCATTATCTTTTATCGATCAGGCTTTCTTTTTTTTTTTCTTTGGCAAAAATCTTATTCTTTATAGCCATTATCTCATTTCGTAGCCTGGTGGACTATGGAATTGCTTAAAAGATAATATGAGTTTTGGTTGAGATCAAATCTGCACATGAATGAATACAATTGTGCTAGACCACTGTATTGTTTAGAAGACAATACCACAATACTGAAATAGTACCGGTACCTAAAAGGGAGCAATAAACTTCTTCCTCATAGTTAATGCTTCTCACTCAATGAAAAATAAGATATGGCTGTAATAGGAACGAAAGAAATCAACACAGTAAACAAATTCATGTAACATAAAAAAAAGCTACTACAAAAATGTCTTGGTGATTTAGAAAATTTATTTATTATTGGAAAACAATAAAGTTTACTTGACATACAAAAGAATGTTTTACATTATTTTATTTCCAAGAATTTACATGCATATGTGTGTGCACACATATATATATATATATATATATATATATATATATATCAATAAAAGATCTTAACACAAGTTTTTCTGTTACACTACACATGTTCCAAGAAGAGGACAAGTGTTCTTTCTGCTCTGCTCTCTTCAGGTATGACCTAAGTTGCGCTCCTGACCTTATATGTCGGTTGCTTTTGAAACACGTGCAGTGTGACAGAAAAATTTGTGGTGAGATCTTTTAGTTTTACTGCTACTATTGAAAACTCCCACGGTTCACATACAAGCCTGATTGCCTGATTGCCTGTTTGAATGGACAGGTGGGGAAGACAACTATATTGAAAGAAAGCAAACTTCACGAAAATATCATTATCCTCCAGAGCCATACAACTGCACTGAAGACAGGCAAAATTTACAATGAACATAAAGAAAAGCAAATTTTACAATAATAACAGATTTATCTCCTACAGAGCCACTCATAGCAGTTTTAAAATATATAGAACCATTAGACAATGGAGTTCTTCTCAAGTTTTCATGTAGACATTCTTAAATGAATGAGAAGTCTCAAGCAAAACAGTAAATTAAATTTGGGGACAATCTTTTAAGCAGCTCTCTTTTCAGTTTATCTCTCCACCAAGACCACAATATGGTGCTGATGACTCATTACAGATAAATGCAGTTCTCGCCCTGATGTGGTAAAAAAGTACCCTTCAAAGCAAAGGAAAAACATCCCAATTGCTCAGACAATATTACAGAAAAAAATTTCACGACCCTGATCTTAAACAATTCATTGGGTTACCCTAGATTGCTAAAGCTTATAATTATTCTAGATTTAATACTACATGTAGTCAAAATCTGTTTAACTCATGCAAGACAAATTAAATAATGGCTTAACATGAATGTTTCTTTTGTTCCTTGTCGGCAATTGGTGGATCTGGTCAATATCTTAAATATTAAATGGTATAGAAGAGTGAAATGCTTGCAAAAGAAGCAAAAGTGATGTTTACATTCACAAACACCACCCTGGAAGAAAAGGTAATGTTGTTTCCATGGCACTTTTGTCTTTATGCTGGAGGAAGTAAAATTTCAGTTAATTGATTTGTCTTTCCAGTTTTTCATTCCATTAAAGTAAATATTAATATCTAGAAAATAACAATAAGTTGTGTAAAAAAAAAAACACAGCTTGCTTTGAACATTGTAACCTGCTGACAACAGTCTTTTAAATGTTCTTTGGTTCATCATAAACCATTTAGAAACAAATTTTGATGAATTAATTACAATAAGTATAAAATGAACTTTCAAATGTACTTTTCAGCCTAAATCCCAAATTTTTCTTTAATTTTTTTTTGTACTGCCTGGGACATTGATCTAGATGGATTAAAATTCAGTATGTATATATATTTTCTTATTTTCTTTTATTAAGGTAAAAAGAAATATTAAACCTACTTCTGGTTAGAGTCATAATCTCAGAACCAGAAACCAAAAAATAAGGAGATGAAGGTTGTCAAGCACCCACAGAATAAAGAGACTTTACTTGCTGTGAAGTTTTCTTCCCTCTCACTTAAGCTGTGTTATAAAATAACGGAAATAATCAGATTTAAAGACACTCAACAAACTTCACCCACAGATCCACTCTAACAAAATGCATCAAGTTCTTAAGTATAATACATGTATAAAGTTGTGTCATTCACAGTCTTTCGAAGTGAGTACATCTTGTACACCCATTTACCACATGCACACAATATACCAGGTAGTTGCATGTTTGGGACTCAAGGTCTTTGCCAATATCAATTCAATGAAACAACCGCATGTTATCTCTTTAACTTAGAATTATCAGATACGTTCTGTGGTAGATACTTCCAGAGGCGCGAATAGCAATAGACAACCACCATAAATTGTCCATAGCTTAAAAACCAACATTTCCAGCTTGAAATTCCACAGGGATGCTTGCAATGTACTATTGCGTGCTGAACAAAATGCTGGTTTTTTTTAAATTCAAAGTATAGATTTTTTTAAATGAATTTTTTTTATTTTATACAAAAATATAGCATAAAGCATGTGTAAAGAATAAAACACTGCAGTATACGCTACTTTTAGACAGGATTTAAACAAAATAAACTGATAAATAGTGAGAAGTTGACCACATTCCACCTGACAGTCATGACAAATGACTCTTGTCAGGTGGTCAGTGGAGGAAAACAAAGTGATCCACTACAGTATAAAGAAAGAGTTACAGTATATGCTGGCCTTAAGCACAGTCATCAGGGGAATGCATGAGAGTGCTTAATGCCAAGGCATGCTGTAGAAAAATTCTTGAGTTGTTTCCTTCTCTTTGTAAGACATGTTTTCGCAAACAATGAGGTGTCATTTTTGCCTGCCATTGTAGTTACATGTATTGTTTTTTTTTTTCAGGTTTTTTTTTTTTTTTGTTTTTTAGTTATTAAAAATTACCATGGGCATGATAAAATTGGAACAATCAATTGGGAAAAGCATGACATGAAAGATTTGTTGATCACCTATGAATAAAGTTAAAGGGAATTTGATCTAGATCTAGTTGACGTAATTTTAATGGAAAGAAGTATCAAGGCAGGTAAGGAAACAAACATAATCAGGATTAGCAGATAGCAAGGCGCAAAGGTGAAATCTTGGCAAGCCTCACTTTCTCACTCCTCCCGACTCTCTTTGTATTTTTTTTTCCTCTGTGTGTAGCTTTGCCTTAGGCTAGATAATGTGCGTTCCTTGTGTTTCTGTTACACACGCACTGCTGCAGTATAGATTGTTAGAATTCAGATTAGTCATCATCAGTGCGTGCTCTATAGCACACTCTGGTCATCATGAAATTATTGAGGGTCTTGTAAATGAAACGTGTACAAAACAGAAGTTACTCTGCTTAAAGGCATGTAATATATAGCAAAAATTCAGAGAGAGCCACTAAGTGTGCTTGAGCCCGAAACATGTTTTATGCCAGGGGGGACTGTACCATGTGTAAAAAAAGCAAATAATGTAATATCCTTGCTTAAAAAGTCCCAGAGACAGGGCATTTATGATCAACAAATATAAGAAAAACATAGATCTTCTGTTTACAAGAATAACAGCCTCTCTTACAGTGCAACTCGGGAATAACGACATCTCTTGATCTTTTCATAAAATATCGTTATAGCAAGGGTTGTCGTTATTCCCACAAAAGGAAAAAAAGAAGAACTCATTGTAATGAATGGGAGGTATGTGGTTTTCGAAATTCTTGCTGTGGGTGAGATGCATAGGTCTTGTGTACCACGCGCAGCTCGCTGGACCACTGTGACACGCTGTGTGATACCAGAGCTCTAGTGATACTGATACTAGGCCTAGACTACGTTTAATGGGAGCGAACTGTGTAGAGCAAAGGCATGAAAGTCTGCATCGCTTGTTCGTTTGTACCGTTAACAATGCAGGCTAGACAAAATGCTCCAGATTTTTTTCCTATTAAAAATTTTGGTGCTTTCTTTCTTTTTGTACCCTCAGATCTAGCTGTTGTTATTAGTGAAGCAGTATCGCTACTCGTCATTGAGAAATAAATTGAATGACTTAATAAAGGAAAAGCCAGGGATTTTTAGATGTGTCGTTCTAGCGATGGTTGTTGCTATTCAAGGTGTTGTTAAATATTGATTCCACTGTATTTAGAATAATTCTCCTTGATGCGAGCTTTACTGCAAGGTAAACAAAGTTACCCTGAAATCAAAACAGCCATATTTTATGAAATTAAATTTAAACCATTCAGGCTTTCAAAAGTGAACCAAAGTATGCATCTGCTATTCAATCCAATTTGATCAAGGCTAAGGAGAGACATATAAAATACAAGACTGGTTCTTCAAAGAAAAAAAAAATTCCCCTCAGAGATGTGTTATTCTTAATATCGCTAGTTGTACAATCATTTTTTTTTTTTCATTATAAAAAAAAAACTTTTATAAGTAATACTCCATAATCCCAAATGCCAACTTCCACCCTACTGCCTTGAACTATTACTGATACCACACAAAGATTTCAGGACCTGAGTAATGTGAATGCCACTGCTGCACTGGTATCATTCGGACATGTCCAGTTGATTATAGCGATGAATAAGTAACCACTCAGTTCATAGGTCAAGACCAATGAATTGACAAGTTGCACTTGCAGAGAAACAACCTGTGAAGGATACAACCCTGCTTGGAAAATTTACTAAGTGATGTATAGTGTGTGCAGGAGTGAGTAAAATAAGATGAGAAGACTAATATTTACACTTTTGTAGCAAGGAATAAAAGTTAGATCATCATGCATTGCAAGTGATTCATATGTTGCTATCTCTTCTCTTTTTTCTTGATAGCAAAGAGTTCAATGACATGTTTTTCGTAATTATTATACTTGGACTCCAGTTGGTCCATATCCGGGTAGTCCAACTCCTCAGCACAAAGGTCCCACTTGTCGAGTAGATGTTGAATGGTCCTCTCTGAGCTGATAGGAAAGCATGGACATTTCTTTGAATAAATCATCCAGCTTATGAGCCTCCATTGATTTATAAAGACCGTAAATAAATGATATATATTTTACAAATTGAATGATAACGCCTTTTTCATTAGAATGACCATAAATACAAATAATGTTTACATATTTTATTCCTTCACGTTTGCCATTGTATGATATTCTTGGTCAAAGTATGCCAATTAATTGACTTAGTTTACAAATGTAGGCCGGTCTGTAAATTTAGACAGACAAAAGACAAGTGTGGAAACTAAAAATGGTGCAAGGCCAAGGGATTAGGGGAAGACGGGGCTAAAAGTCACTTTTGCTGTTTTTGCAAAACCAAAATAGCTACAACTAAAATAAATGGTTTGTTTCGTCATTTAGAATGACCCAACTTTCCACATAAAGTTAGGGGAGTTCACCCTAATTCATTTGAGAGAAATCCGCCAGAATCGAAAGTTGAAACCTCCATATAAATTTGAAACTGATCTGGAAATCGTCTTTTTCATTCAGGTGAGAGACAATTTTCATTATTTTAATAATGTGTATAGATACCTAAAGATTGTATTAACTATGTTTACCATTCGATTTAAGCTTTACGTTGTTAGCTATGGTAAACCATTTGATGTTTTAAAAAATGTCACTGGGGGCAAGAAGTCACTTTTTGATGGGGTACAATGTCACGCTTTTCAGAAGAGCCACATCAGGATGGGCAATAATCATCTGATAATCAAGTTTTATGGCTTAAAAAAGCCTTTACACTCATAAGAGAAAATATCTACATCAACAATAAACCCTATTAATCACCAACTACAGCATCTTCCCTTACCCAAACATTACACTTACACATCTAGCGTCCTCCACCTCCTCCCTCCCCCAACCATACGCCCACCCACCGCCAAAACCAAAACAACTACCACCACCACAGCCGGTTCCCCATGTTGAAATGTTTTTGAAAATTGTCTAATAAAGTTATGGCACTTTTTAATACACTGTACTGTTAGATGCTTATGGCTTTCTCTTTTATTTTTATATTTCAGATACTGCTTGTTCATGATGAGGAACTACAAGAGGAAAACTGATCGTGGGACCTCCCATAGAGAAACTATGATGGAAGCTGTAAAATTGGTGATTGGCGGAGCAAAAGTCAAGCCAACAGCCAAGGATTTTGGACTTAATTAGAATACATTGAAACGTTATGTCCAAATAAAACAAAAAGATGGACATTTGGAGAAAGCTTCCTTCAGGTACTCTTCACACAGAAAAGTTTTCACTGATGAAATTGAAAATGATCTGGTGCAATATTCAATTAAAGCTTCCAAGATCTTTTATGGACTCACTCTAGTTGAAATGCGATGTCTAGCGTATAAATGTGCCATTGCAACAATATAAAGGTGCCACTATCCTGGACAGAAAATGAAATGGCGGGTCAAACTGGGCCAAACGCTTCAGGAAAAAACACCTCATGGTTAGTTTGAGGACTCCTGAAGCAACTTTGTTGCAAAGAATGGCATGCTTTAACAATCATAATGTAAACAGTTTTTATGACAACTTGACAATTCTTATGGAGGAGAAATCATTTACACCAGACCGCATTTATAATTGTGAATAAAGGGTGTCACAACCGTTCAGAGGCCAACTAAACAAATCGCAGAGACTGGGGCAAAGAGAGTAGGATTTGTGGTATCCCAGGAAAGAGGTGCTCTTGTTACTGTTTGTTGTTCCCTCAACGCTATCAGCAACAGGATGCCGCCATTTTGTGTCTTCCCAAGAGTGCGCACCCTTGATGTGTAGTAAGAAAACCTACCTACTTGCATTGCAGGTGAAGGTCACCCAAAAGCATCACGATGGATGACAGCAGAAAACTTCGTTTCTTTCTTTTTTAAAATGCTCCAGACCAACTGAAGAGAAGCCAGTCCTTTTGCTTCTTGACAACCATGCTTCCCACATCAGTCTTGGAGCCATCGTCTTCTGCAAATCAAATAATATTACCCTGCTGTCATTCCCACCACTTTGCTCACATGAGCTTCAACCCCTCGACAAAAGTGTTTACGGCCCATTCAAAACCTATTACCAAGCAGGAGATAACTGGATGAGGAACCCCTTGAATGCTGGGGAAACAATGACAATACACACATCACCCAAACTTATCAGCTATGCTTTCGAAAAAAAGTGTTGTTTCTGAAAACATAATTTCTGGTTTTCAAAGCACTGACATTTTCCCTTTAGACAGGCATGCCATATCAAATGACAAATTTCTTCTGTCTTTCTCGACCGATCGTCCAATGCCCATTGAAGAACCAGTGGGTCTGGGTCAGAGTCATCCTCAAGTCTCCTGTGAAGAAGGACAAGAAACTCTAGCTGCTAAGGGTGCGCCAATTGCATCTACCTTCTAAGTCAACCAATTCAAATGCACCCAGCGCAAAATTGCCAGAAAAAATCCGCCCTTTCCCGCAAGCAGCTCCACGTGAACCTGAACAATTAAAAAGAAAAGCAGGAAAGTCGCTCATTTTTACTTCAACACCAGTAAAAAGATGTTGGAAGATGCCAAGGCAAAACGAAAACTAGATCTTGTTTTGGAATCCTCGTCAGATTCGGATAGTGACAGTGACAAAGATCAAATTATTTGTGACGACAGTAGTGACATTTTAATGTGTTCTAAACAGGGGGATCAAGGGGATGAAAATGAAAGTGTCAAAGATCCAAAGTTAGAAGAACTGAAAGAAGGAGATTATGTTTTGGTTAAGTTTGATTGGAAAAAAAAAAAAACACCCAGTATTACATTGGCCAAGTTGAAAGCATTGACATTGAAAATTCAACAATTGATGCTTTATTTTTAAAACGAAAACCATCAAAACATGGACAAATACTTTTTTATTTCCAAGAAAAAGTTGATGCATCAGAAGTACCATTGACTGATGTTCTTTACAAGCTACCTAACCCATCCAGTGGAGGCACAAAACACACTGGGAACATTTTCACCTTTAAAACAGGTGTTATCGAGGACGGAGAATATAATGTTCTGTAGAGTGACTTTTTTCCCCAGCTAAATGACTTTTTACTCCGATTCGGGGTAAAAAGTCACTTTCTGAACACTTTTAAATAACTCCAGTTTTTGACATGAAAATATTTTCTGTTCTGTTTAAAAAATGAATACTATTTTACTAAATAAATTGTTGATTAAATGGTATAACATTTTTTTTTCCAATTCAAATAATTTTTTGTTTCATGGGAATGAATGTTCAAAAAATGACTTTTAACCCCGCCTTCCCCTATACCTTAACTAATAGATTACTAGAAGTGTAACGCAGAGTATCGCCCCATATTCAGAAATACCAAATCGCCCAGCATCACCCAACATTGACAGGTGACAATATATTAATAAATTCCAATAATATAATAAGCCTGCCTCCTCACTAAAAGAGCTTGTTACTTTTACATTCTGCTAGTGTTTTGCAACTTACTGTTTCCAAATCGATACAGTAGTTTTCAAGCTAGTTGTTTTTTTGTTTTTTTTTAATGGCATTTAATTTACTAAATTGTATCTGCAGTCACCAACTTGATGCAGATCTAGATGACATAGGAACATCAGTTGATGAAGAAAGCAGTGATTTTAATAATGAGAGCAATATAGATATAGAGAAATATGATCTAGGTTAGGAGGAACAAGGTCTAGATCTAGAAATTGGCAGCGGTAACGATGACCAAAGATACAACTAGAGTCTCATAGTGGTGATAGGTTGAGTTTCCTTGGTCTGCAAGGTTGAAGGATGTTGAAGTAGAGTTATTTATATCCAGAGTAGGCCTAAAACTTGAATATACTGCTCTAGATAACACTTCTGAACCTATTGCCTTTTTTAGACTTTTTTCCCTTGACTCTTTTATCCAATTGATGGCTGAACAAATCAACCTGTACAGCAAAACGTTGCTGGATCGTTTAAAGCGGTGACTGAAGGAGGAACAAATATTTTTTTCCTACATCAACATGATGTTTGGGATCCGCAGACTGCCTGCTTACATAATGTTCTGGTCCTCTGATCCACTCCTTCATGTGCCAGCTGTAGCTGGAGTCATGTCCAGAAATCGGTATCAGGCTATCTCCAGATACTTTCATATTGCCAAAACCTTGTTGCCTGTTTTTAGGGGTACAAATGTGCTATCTGCATCCTCTCAAAAAACGCGACGCCCACACATGAAAGAGCTCAAAAGATGGCATCATCCAGAAACAGATTCTAGCTTCAATCCTTTTTTTCAACAACAATATGGCAGGGGTTGTCTCAAATGACTACACTGTAACCAAGAACTTATTGCCTTGTGGGGAGAAAGAGCTACAAATGGTAGGGGTGCGGCTTTTGGTGCCTTTTTGAACTGGCTTGTGTAAATGCGTATGTTCTGTACCGAAAAATTGATAGCCTAAGGGATGATAAACCTAAGACACATCTTCAAACTGCCAGGGCTCTTTGTAACGAAAGTAGGAGAAACCTGTCTTGCAGCAGCTGGGCTTGTTGATCAAACTGCTACTCGTTACGGTGCTACGATTATAGCATAAGTGCAAGTAATGTATCGTTGTAAAGGTGAAAATGAGATCTATCTAACTGAACCTTTAGATTAAAAAAGTGCTAATAGGTTTTTGCTTTATCTTATTAGAAATAATGTGGCATAAGACATAATCAGACTTCTGCCATTATGCACCCCAGTCAAATCAGAACAAGTAAGAATAATGCCAAAATCACACTAAATGCAAAATGGCACAAGTCCGATTATCATAACCTATGCCGAAATAGCATAAATGCAAATTGGCATAAAATCGACTTGTGCAATCTTAAGCCGTCTCTGGCATGACTTTAGCTTTCCTTTCTGCTCAGTTTCTTGGTGAGAAACTAGTCTAGATCTAAAAAAATTCTACATCAGTTCTTGAGATTTCGAGATTGTTAAGATATCTTTCCTTTGATTAGTTTTGTCTTTAGAAAACATGAGAAAATAACGAAAAGGATGTCTGTTGCTGATGCAATGGATTTGATTCTCAAGGATCCGGATTTTGAGGCGGAATCTGATGATCAGACTTAAGATCTAGATCTAGGGCAGTGGTGAGAACCCCCCAAGTACAACTTCCAAGCTTGCTCCAGATGAGAATCTAAATCTAATCTAGGTCCCAACCGAGGTGAGAAAAAGTATTAATTTTATATTCATTTGTATTTTTATATAAAAAATATTAATCATGAGGATGCCATGGAAAATTTTTAGAACTACTCGTTCACACCATTTACAGTTTGCAGTTAGCCTAGATCTTGAGTAAGCTGAAATAAATCTAGCTGATATACCTAGATTCGAACATGAAATGTTAATATGTTGTACACTGGATTTGTATTTCCTCATGTTTTAGTAAGGTGTAACATGTGTGGGGCGTGGGAGAGGGGTTGCTCAGTCTGTAGTGCATGCTGCTCCTTACTGGGAAGTACTGGTTGGGCTGGTTTCAGTATAATGTGAGCGCCGAGACAAAAGTCATGGTCACCCCACTCTGTCTGTTTGGCAGATGTCTGTCTTGGAACCTGTTCATGATATTGCCCAGTTGCTGACCATCAACATGAATTAATCAATCATTCATTCATTTGCAAGATGTAAAAACCTTGGCTGAAGAAACTAGGACTAAGATTTTATTTTTCATGAAGCAGAGGCCTAGTTGTATGGTATGATCTTAGTTATTGAAAATTTAAAATTAAAGATACGCTGATGCGCTGTCCCCAGTTTCTGTATCCAGTGAGCTCACCACCCTTCAGATTTTAGCTACCGTTGTTGACATTGGTCTTAGTGACGACAAAGTCTGCACAGCGAGGACAACGAGCCTTGTGAGAAGTGATTCATTTTAGCTTTTAAATTAGTCTTAATGTATGAACCAAGTGAGAACATTTTGCTTTTGGTTTTATACACACCATCCTTCAAAACTTCCGATTTAGTGGTGAAGGGTCTACTTCTATTTTTTGTTTAAAATGAATTGAATATGTTTCATTGATCATAGTGTTATTTTGCAAATTTTTCTATCAATTTGAATAATTTTTCCATTTTATGCTCATTGCAATTAAGGAAAATATTTTAACGATAGCTCCTGCCTTGTCCCCAATTTCCTCATCCAGTGAGCTTACCACCCTTCAGTCTGTATCAAGTGAAATCACGACGAGTATTGTTGATGACAAAGTCTGCACAGCATAGGACAACGCCTCTGGTGAAAATTTTTTTTAAAACTGAAAATGTTCAGGAAAAACATATTATTGGATCTTTGTATGGATTATCCTTAGAAACCGTCAAAATTTGCTGGTGAATGTTTTTGTGACGGTGAAGTTGTATTGCTGCGAGAACCATGATTCTTGTGATGATAAAAGTAATTCCAAAGTTTGTAATTTGCTGAAACACATTGTGAGACTGTTAACTCAATGGCATCGTGCCAGACACTGGTGTCAAGACGTACAATTAGACTTAGAAGTAGAGCAAGGTGAGGCAAACTGGGCAAACTACATGTCAGATTGGTTGACTGACCTGACAGACTTCCCTATTGTGCCACCTTTTACTGGAAACCCTTGGTTACAGGTGGAGATGAAAGAATTTTAAACCCATTGATTTCTATATGCTTTTTATCAACGATGACGTTATACAAACAATGAAACAAGAAACCAACAGGTATGCCAGACAGTTGATTTTCCAGAAAGAGCAAGCAAATATCCAGCTGTCACCACGGTCTATGTTTCGTACCTGGAAGACTGTAACCAAGACAGAGATATACAACTTCCTTGCTCTTATGATTCACATAGCGCTTGTGGATAAGCCCCGGATCTAGCACTACTGAAGCAAGGACCCGGTGCTTCGATCAACATTCACCGCTCAAGTGATGGAGAGAGAGAGAGAGATTTAAATCCATCCTCTTTTTCTTCCATCTAAATGACAATGGCTCCTACATCGCAAGGGGGATAGCGGGTCATGATTCCATGCAATCAGACCCTTTCATAATCACCTCAAGGAGGTAAGTATAATTATCATCATGTTATAGCTTTATTACCCACTGATTTTACCTCACTTTATTTAATTTTTGTTATAGGTTCCATTTGTATCTTTTATTGCTATATTTTTTATCACTAAAGTACTAATCTGTTTCACTGTTCTTCAAAAAGTAAAATACATACTTTTTACTCTAGGTAAGTAGGTTGCAGGGATTTTTAAAATATTTATAGTGACCCTAATGTGAGTGCAATTATAAAAAATACAAGAAAAATGATAGAAATATACATATATTTTTTTTATTCTGACAAAAATGCATGGCCGTTTTTTCCCTAAACTAAACGACTTGACTACTTGATGTTTTTCAGCTTCTGTATGCACTTCATTATGAAAAAATAATGAAATGTATTTTAAAATTTACAATTTCAGCTTTCAGTGAGTCTAACCCATTTTTGTTTCTTTTTTCTCTTCTTCGCCTCTTCCATGCCAGCACTTTATGAGTGTGTACAGCCTAGAGCAGAACCTCTGCATTGACGAAGCGATGTGCCCCTGGCGAGGACGTTCCCTCATGCGAGTTTATATGAGGGATAAGCCAACTAAGTGGGGAATAAAGTTTTATGAACTATGTGAGAGCAGCTCAGGATACGTGTGATCCTATGAAATTATGCATGGAGACGTCAACCTCTCCAACAAGCCGTTTGATGTTGTACATCGTCTCATGGAGCCCCTTCTCAATTTTGGTCACTGTCTTTATGTAGATAATTACTACTGTAATCCTGCCTTATGTGACTCCCTTGTGAAGCGGACTATCGTGGAGCTGCTGCAGATCAACCAGTTGCTACAAGACTTCAGGGGCCATGAGTGCGTGAGTTAAAAGGGTTGAAACTTTAGACACCCACTCGCTTTGACTTGCAGTAAAAATTGAAGCTGTCTGCAACATACATGGCACATTGTTTTCTAGCCAGTTCACATCGGCACGAAACAACATCTCTAAGCCACCCAAAGCCATTCATAACTAACGAGGCCACCGTAATGACATCCCTCTTGTCAGGCATGGGCCCTTATTATCTCAAGTTTTGTGAGTCTCTTGAGATGCCTCGTGTACACCAGAAGACATTCAACACCATCGTAAAAAGACTCTACAGCCAAAACAAAAGACTGACGGACAAAGTCTTTTCTAAAGCAGCAACTTTTGTTCGCAGGGAGCTTTTAGACAATATGCTCTTGATGTTAGTGTCATGACATATCAATAAGTTTTGACCGCTCATGGCTGACAAGAGGTCACAAATTCATGATTGGGATAGGATGTGTGATTGACGTTCTCACAGTGCACAGAGCGGTGCATTCGTAAAAAGGAGACGCCACACCGCTATGAATGCTGGTGACAAGAGCACATAGCAAGCGGTGAAAGCACCATAAATTTTGAGGGCACATCGGGGCTAATGGAGGTAAAGGCGGCAGAAGTGCTTTGGAGTCGATTCGCCACAAGATGTGCTACACCACCATAATGGTCAGCGAGGGAGACTCCAAGGCACACAAAAGCTCCTTGAAATACAACCATATGACCCCTCTGAGGATATAGAGGACACGGCTGTTTGCTCTAACGCTCAGGGCAGGAATTTAGCATTCTACAGAGAGCCATAGACAAAAACGGACTGTGTAGATTGTATGACAATCGTGTTTTGACCAAGGCGGAGAAGGCGAGAAACAGGAAAACACTTTTATGTGGTGACTTTACCTCTGACATTCTGATGATTTTTAATGTCTATGTCCAAAGAACAATGGTTTTCAACCTAAATTTTTTTTGTAACAAATGTAAAAAAAAAAAAAGGTAAATTTAAAAGAAACGGGGTAGTGAAGAAACGTTAGAAAATGCTTGGATGATTGCGGCCAAGGCAGAAAAAAATGTGGGTTGAATGTGATGTGAACGTGAGTGAAAGTGAGTGTGTCGTGTGTGTTCAATTTTATAATACAAGTTTGGGGAATCGGCAATTGAAACAGACAAACAACAGACGAGCTACACCAGCAAATGAGGAGTTAACAGACAACATAACACTAGATCTAGACCTGGAGAAACCAACCACATAAACTACACCAACAGATGATAATTCAGCACACAACACAACACTAGACATCGATGGCGCCCTCATAAACACTGCACTATCTGACGATGATTTGACTGACAGCACAACACTAGACATTGACGGGGCCCTCATAAACACTGCACTATCTGACGATGATTTGACTGACAGCACAACACTAGACATCGATGGCGCCCTCATAAACACTGCACTATCTGACGATGATTTGACTGACAGCACAACACTAGACATTGATAGCTCAGCCACAAGCATTACTCATAGCGATAACATTGACCAGACTTCTGAAGTCAGTGAGTTCACATCACCAACACCTGCTCACACTGCGACCAAGGAAAGAAACATATCAACACATAACCAAAACTGCGGCACTGTTAGTCAATCCACAACACAAACAACTCCACCACGACAAAAACTAATATTAGTAGAATGTGCCACATCTCCAATGTTCAAGGAAGACTTTAGACCAAAACAACTGCCAGACATACATACACCTCTAACAGATATGGAAGAAAATCCTCAGTGGACTCCAGCGCATCCACTAAAAGAAAACAATCTCAACATATAGAGACAACCAGAAAAGCAATAGCAGGAACATCAAAAGAAGCAACACAAAAACAGCACACACATGAACTCAACAGATTATCAAATCCAGTACGTAGGGAGGTTTTTAAGAAAACTGGTCTTGAAAGCACAGTTCACATAGACAAACACCATGCCCTCGCCATGAAAGAAGCTGTGGGGCTTACATACTCTCAACAAAGAGAGCTGAGACATTTTATGAGAGAAAGTAGGGTAAGGGTTTCTCATGAGGGAGCGGAAAGAAAGGTTGCACATGAGTTCATTGGCAATGAGGTCACTGTCAATGTGCTCTTATTCTCTGCTGGCAAGGGGTTGGTTGAAAAACCAATGGTGAGACTCACCAACATATGTGAGAAACTCACCAAACTCCTAGAGAATCAGAAAGAGAGTCTGACATGGCATGATGGAGCCATTCCTGAAAGTGAGGTGTGGGTGAAAGTTGGAGGGGATCATGGTCAGGGTAGTTTGAAATTTAGCTTGGCACTTGTTAACACGAAGAATCGAAATTCTAAAGATAACAACATTTTGATTGCTATGGCTAATATTAAAGATCCTAGGGAAAACATGGAGATATTTTTTGGGTCGATTAGGAAGCAGCTTGTTGATGTAACAAATCTTGGGAAGGGAAAAAAGTTAACCTTTTTCTGTTTGGGGATTACGACTTTTTGTGTAAAATATACGGTATCTCTGGTGCCAATGGCAATTATCCTTGTTTGTGGTGTCTGACTAAAAAGTCAGAAATCCAGTACAAGCGAGGTCCACAACCAGAGAGAACATTATCAAGCCTCTCTACAAACAATAAGCATTTTATGAATGTTGGCAAGGGTGATAAAAAGAACGCATCTAGCTACAACAACTCCATTCATGAACCCATTATTAGACATCCCATTAGACAGAGTGACACCACCATACCTACATTGTCTGCTGAGGATTACAAAAAGACACCATACTTTGCTTGAGGATGCTGCAGATGAAATTGATCGTATGGTTTTTACCGACGATGCAACAAAGACGGAACAAATTGAGGAATTTTTGCAATATGGAGGAAATTATCTGACAGTGACAGACATGAAAAAAAAATTAAACTTTATCCGAACATGTCAGACTCTATCATACAACTCCGATGAAGAAAAAAGTGGAAATTAAAAGCTGATAGAATAGATAAAGAAATTGATAGTTTTGGCAAGACAGACCTTATTAAAAGAGGTGGTCCTGTCTGCAGCACCCTCGATGCTATCCTCAACAAAAACAACATTGCACCACAAGCATACCATGGACGTGGTTTTATAGGAAATCACAGCCACAAGTATTTCAAAACAGATATCCATCTACAACTAACGAAACATCTTTTTTATAAGACAACGAAATGCAAAACAATCAAAACATTATAGACAAAGCATTTATTCTTAAAACAAAACTAGAATGTATTAACGCTGCATTTTCAAGAGTCCACAAATTAGTTTCACACTGTGATCCAATCCACTCTAGCGACATACCACAAATACAGCAAGCAGTAGATCATTATATGTCAGTTTACCGCAGACACTTTCCAGACAAAATTCTTCCAAAGCACCACGTTTTAGAGCATCATTGCATACCTTTTATACAAAGATATAGATTTGGTTTGGGTTTACTGGGAGAACAGGGTGGGGAACTCTTACACTCAACAATAAGAAAAATACAAAAAAGAACACAAGCGATGAAAGATGAAGCATGTCAACTAAAAAGCACAATGAAGTCTCACCTTCTCCAAACATCGAAACTTTTACAATCACTTATCCCACACAAAAAAAAGAAAGGAATTAGAGTGTGCGTTTGTGAAGTATTAAACGATAATAATTCTAAACTTCCATATATTTTTGTGATGTATCAACATTAAATTAGCTATAAGATGAACAGTTTCACTCATTACTTGAGTTGAACCTCTTGTTAACAATAACAGTAACTTTTGTTACCTGGATTTGGATAACATCGCATGCGGATTGGAAAATATATGAAATGATTCTTCAATCTTAATTCACCGCCGAACTTACACAGAGCCCCTCAAGATATTCACCAAATACAAGATAGAACAGGGGTGGGCAACATACGGCCCGCGGGCCGGGTCCGGCCCCTGAAGGGATTTTGACTGGTTCGCAGACTGTATCCGACCATACACTGTAATGGGGCCCGTGGCTTTAGCTACGGGAAAGATTAAGATTAATAAAAAGCAATAATTAAATTATTGACGCAAGTTACGCTTAACACAAGTCTGTGACTCATAAGTATACACGTGGCTGACATGTGTGTAGAGGCTAGTGTCGATCCTCACTGAAAGAATCGATTCCCTAACTCTTGAGGAAGAATAGAATAGTCAACTCCGATTCTGCCCATCTCTGTTGTAAACATCGCCTATTACTGGGTAACAAAGTGACTGTTAGTTATCCTTACGCTGTTATCAGTGAGATTTAGATGTAGAATTTACATTTTACACAAATTGGATTTAATTTTAATCATGGAATTTCGCAAGAAACGTAAAGTTGACACTGAGCGTCGAGCATTTAACAAAGATTGGATGCCGAAGTATTTCTTTACAGAGATTGACAATAAAGGAGCATGTTTACTGTGTAATCAAAGTGTCACTGTGTTGAAAGAGTACAACATTAGTCGTCATTATGCGACAAAACATGGAAACTATGGCAATAATTTATCAGAAGCGGAACGGCAAACTAGAGCAACAGAACTGGATAGAAAACTTGCAAGGCAGCAGAAAGTGTTAGTAAAAAGCACTTTGGCCCAGAAATCCTCCACTCATGCTAGCTTTATGGTCCCATACCACATTGCTAAACACAGCAAACCATTCAGTGATGGTGAATTTATTAAAAAGTGCATGCTCGATGTAGCTGATCAAGTCTGTCCAGAAAAAAGACAAAAGTTTGAAGAAGTGAGTTTATCGAGAAGAACCCTGGCTCGCCGGCGCCGCATTGAAACAATTGGAGAAAACGTGACATCACAATTGAAAGGACTTGTACCTTCATCTCAACTGTTTTCACTGGCATTGGATGAACGCACTGACGTCGATGATACTGCACAGCTTCTCATCTTTGTACGGGGCATTTCAGAAAACTTCGAAATCACTGAAGAATTGCTGTCTATGGAATCAATGAAAGACACAACTACCAGGGGAGATATTTTTTAATATGTAGAAAATGCATTTCGTACAATGGAATTACCACGGCAGAAAATGGTCATTGTTACTACGGATGGTTGTCCATCATTGACAGGAAAGAATGTTGGTCTACTGAGGAGACTAAGTGACCGTGTTGCAGAAGTCGATTGCACCAGGAAATTAATATTTTTACATTGCATAATACACCAGGAAGTGTTGTGTAAAAATGTGCTTGACATGAGACATGTTGTGGATCCAGTTGTAAAGATTGTTAATTTCATTAGGGCGAGAGGTCTAAATCACAGACAGTTTACCAAGCTTCTGGAAGATTGCGACTCCGATCACAGTGGTGTTCCGTATCATACAGCTGTACGCTGGTTGAGTGTGGGGAAAGTTCTGAGACGTGTCTGGGATCTAAAAACAGAAAACTTAATATTTTTGGAGATTAAAGGGAAAGATGAAGAATTTCCTCAACTCAAACAATCAGAATGGCTGTCAGATTTGGCATTTGCAGTCGATCTCTTTGAAAATATGAATGAACTGAATACCAAACTTCAAGGGAAGGGCACTTTTGCTCATGAAATTTACTCAATAGTGAAAGCATTCAGGGTAAAGCTAAAACTGTTTTCTCGCCAGCTCAGTCAGAATATCACAACACACTTTGCAACACTTGCAACTATGGCCCAGCCAATGATGCCAACTGATAAGTACACCAATATAATATCTGCACTGGATAATGAATTTGGTAGTCGTTTTGCGGACTTCCAAAAACTTGCTGATGAATTTGATATTGTCGTCAACGTTTACAGCTGACTTTGAAAAAGCGCCAGATGTTGTACAACTGGAACTGATTGATCTGCAGTGTGACTCTACCCTGAAAGAGAAATTCCAGTCTGAAAGCATTGACAAATTTTATGCATCACTGAATGCATCCAAGTTTGTCAACCTGAGAAAGATGGCCATGAAACTACTCCTTCTGTTTGGGTCCACATACATTTGTGAACAAACATTTCGATCATGAACATTAACAAGACCAAGCTGCGTTCAAATCTAACCGGTGTTCATCTGCAGTCTTTACTGAGAATTTCTACATCAAACATGCTGCCAGAATTCAAACAGCTTACTGACAAGTTTGAGCGGCCACAAATGTATCATTGACTTCAGTAGCTATTGAAGTACAATCAGTACATTATGATAAAATAATAAATTTATTAAGTACTTTTTAATCTCTATTCATTGTAAAGCTTAAAGTTTACAACTTTACATTATACACGATTTATTACTTTATTTCTTGCATTAGTCACTTTTAGTGAATAAAATGTGATTAAGATATTGAATATTATCCATGTAAAAATCCAGCCCACCAATAACTTCATTTTCCTAAATCTGGCCCACCGACTGGAGAAGTTGCCCACCCCTGAGGTAGAACCTTTTGTCTTTTCATTAATTCTTTTTTTGGAACTATAACTCGTGGACTGTTGAAGATATTCATGGTTTACTATTACCTTTCATTATGTGTGTCATTGTGACCTAATAAAAACCTGTATTATGAAAACCCCATTAAATTCTTTCAAAACCATTTTTTGAGACAGTTTAACATTCCATATCAATATAAACTATCCTTGTTAATAAAATACATGTTCTTAAGGCTCTAGAATGTAATCTTATGGCTCAAATTGTATTTTTCCGGATAAGATTTGGTACAGAAACATGATCACTGCAGATCTAAATTTAGCCGCGCCGAGGAGGCTGGGCGAACCAGGGGCACGGCGGGTGTCACCTGATAGGCCAGGCGAAAACTAAACGAGGGCTGGCAAACAGCCGTGAGGAGGACTGCATCAACCATGTGGGAAAGAGACTGGGTGCTGCTCTCCGTAACCTTGTTTCTAACTGCAGCAAGAGAGGGGTAACGTTAAGGAGGGCAAGGTCGTGGCCGTCAAACCATTCAGAAGCTGCAGATTTATTACAGCAGAGCTATCAGACGAGTCAAGACTGCAGAGGAGATGAGGCGAAACATTCTAGCGAGTGCCTATCATGGATACTCGACAGATGACCTGCCTCAGCACCAGTTCTGCCCCCCCAGGCCCAGACTCTTAGTGTTTTTTCAAGAAGTCCATCGGGGAGCACCTCTACCCTACTGAGCACCGCAAAAAGGTCCACAACCCACTGGAACTACATTCTGCAGCAACAATATCTGGGGCCAATCTACAAAAGACTCGCTTCACTGCAGCTCCTGAGGAAATGTGAGCTCAAGACCACACAGAATCCAAATGAAAGTTTTCACCATTCTGTGTGGTGTAGGTGCTCGAAGAAAAACTTTCATTCCTTGAAAAGAGTGCAGTTTGCTCTGATATTGGCCGCAGCAGAGTTCAACAGTGTGCCACTTGGACTGAAGACAGTCAAACAATCTCTTGGATTTCACGAAGGTGAACATGACCAAAGACTGGGGAAAGCTAGACTGAAAAAGAAGCTTTACAAAAGCACTCTGGTGGAGCAAAAGAAGGCCAAAAAAAGAAAAAAGATGACTGCTGCAACCAGAGAGAAGACGAGACTGGAAAAGGAGGCTGAGGAGGGAGGGCTATCGTATCACTATCAGGCAGGAATGTTTTAGGGTCAGTTTCAACTATGATCTTGTAAATATACTTCATTTTTATATCTCTAACTTTCAAATGCAATTTTCTCAAAACTTACATTTTATTCACTAAAAATCCATCTTCTTCAAACTTTACCTGCCAATTTCTTTCAAAAATTGCATGATGTTAGTTTCTGTTGCCATATATAAAATAATAGAAGCTTTCCAATATATTCTGTTTAGTTTTTCAGAAATACGAGTTTTTTGTGGGAAAATTGAGTTTTCGTTCTTTATCGCTTATTAATATAATAAAAAAAAAATTGCAATAAGAAGTTACCAAGATATAAAAAATCCAGGTGCCTCTACACATTTCCAAAGTTTCAAATCATTTACTTGAGAAATGTAGGACAAAATAGATTTTGAAATAAGTGATTTTGGGGGACAAAATCTAATATGGCCGCATTGCCATGTCAACCGTAAAAGAAAAGTTAAAAACAAAACTGTTATGATACATTTTTGAAGGTGCTAGACTTGATAGTTAAGGTAAGAAATTGCTGAATTGAAAACGGAAAAAAGTGTCTCAGGAACCCCCCCACCCCCCACCCAGCTTTTTAAGCATGGCATTGACTGATTTTCCTAGAAATTTTTCATAAAAATCTCCATTTGGAGCAAATCAATATGAATCAGCCTCTAGGCAAACTTCATTGCTTCTGAAATACATGTATTAAGTTGGGGGGCTTTGGGAACAAAACCTTAGAATGAAATTCCTTCCTTAAGAAATGTTACCTTCGATCTTGATACGAGACCCAAACTTCAGCATTAGGATTGTTCTCTAACAGGAAGGCCATGGTCATAAGGACATCCTCAAAGTCTGGAGGAAATATCATCATTCAGTGAGATACAATTATCTACAGAAATGAATCCAGACATAGTTTGCAAAACTGTTAACATTTGGCTGTAAATAATTATCTCGGTTTGATTGTTTCAGAAGTCCTTTTTCGTCTTATACAAATAAAATTATTGTTACATTTTGTTTGCTTGTTTGTTGTTTGAATAGCTTGTTCACAAAACAAGAATGATATGCAGTCCACATCAAGCAGTATGGAGTGGAAAAAGCAAAGCCCTGAACCATCCTATCTATCGTGTGAGGTTCAAACCCACGAAGAGTCTCCAAACAGAAAACAGAGTGGAGCATTTAACACCCACAGCTTCTGACAATCCAAGTAAATTTCGATGAAACTGTATTTAAGTTGGTAAAGAGTATTATTTTAACTTAAACAAAGTTAGAAAGTTTTTATAATTGACCAATATTTGAAATATTTCCCTATGCTCAATTCATCATGGAATTGGATCTCATGACTCTCTTAATATATAATGTGTAAATAAAAGCAAGTGAGAAGAGTTATAGGGTTAAAAACATAATTCAAAATGCAAAAGTCATGTTACAGCACATAATGTTCCCAACCACTGAAAATCATCGGCGCCACAGTGATAATAAAAAATTTTTCTTAGAATTCCATTATTTTAAAGTTAAAAACAAAATAAACAGATTTTTGTAACCTACAATAATTCCAGAGAAGAGGAATTCAAAGTAGTTGGTTTTAAAAATTTATATTTCGTGTGAAAACAACTGTGCATTGTTATAATTGCCAAAGTCATGAACAATTCACTTTTACTTGGATTATTTCATTCATGGGCTTAAGGTAGAGCAGAGAACCTCATTCTCCTTGCTCTAGTCAGTGCCCCATTCACTTTTAGAGCCAGGGGTAGGAAAAAGCCTGCGGTTGTTTTTTTTTTCACTCAAATAAGGCAACAATTGTTGCTTCATCAAAGTCAGTTTCTGAGCCAAACTTATCTTGTTTTTTTACATTAGTACCACTTGCATGAATTTTTACTGTACTACTGTCAAATGAATAAGTGTTAGTTTCCTTTGCAACTATAACTAGTACTGTTAGGATGCTGTCCTTTCTTTGACTCGTGTTTGTAGGCTATTTAACTTTTTCTTTTTTTCCTCTAAAGTTACTTTTTGGTGAATATTGATATGTTTGGCCAGATTTTGTTTCTTGGTGTTAATTGAGATCTTACTCGCAACACCTTAATCAAAAGGCAGACTGCACCTGCATACACTGTCTTGACATGCGCATTATCTAGTTTGGCAAGACAATAAATGCGTGTGTAGGTGTGCAGTCAGGCCCAAAGCAAGGTCCAAAAAACCCAGTTAGTTATCAGTTGTAACATGATTGTATTACATACAGTATGTTAAGGCATCAACTATGCCTGATCTCTGTAATTAGTTAAAGTTAACGTCTCCTTGATTTCTCATTTTTTTATAATCATGTATAGAGACTCCTGTCTCATCTAAGTTTTGCACCTCCTCGCGCTAGACTAGGGTGGTGTGGAGGAAAAAAAACAACAATGAGGGCTGGCCTTAATCATCAAAAAAATAAAAATAGGGTTTGACCTGAAGTCCTAGAGCCAGAATTAGATCTAATAGGATCTAACCAAGGATTTCCACGGATCCGAGGAAAATTGTGAGGCCTGATGTTAGTATATTTCAATGTATAATACTTGAGTGTTTAGCATCTAGTCCAAATTAGTTAAATGATCCTTCTAACTAAATTAGAACAATGTATTTCATTCCTCACAACAGTAAAAATTAGATACTTTCCCACAAAGATATTTTGAATTTTCTCTCTTTCAAAACTGCTTTTGTGAATGTGAAGTTTTTACACCAATCTCATCATGGAAAGAATTACCACTCTATCCTATCTAAAGCAACAACAACAAAAAATTCCAGAATATTCCTCATCAAAGTCAACAATGAGCCTTTCATCTTAATTCCAGCTGTAATGGTCATTTACTTTGATTGGCCATGGTCTGCATTAGTTCTAAAAATTATTGATCTTTATGTTCAAAGCATATATTGTGTTACAAGAGTAACATTTTCATAGTCAAAGTTTTCCAGGACAAGGGAAATATTGATAACAGCAAAAGCTCATCCCAGGTAAAGATGAAAGGAAAGCTATATAAGATATGAAATACCTTTTGTATCATAAAAACAATCTGATGCCAAAATTAGATCCAGCGGCTTGAGATCACATAGCACTTGGCTGACTCTGCCCCATGTGACACCCACAACACGCACATCAGAAAGTCCATTTACCTCAGCACTCTGATGACACCTGTCCAGGCAATGCGGACTGGCAATATGATCACTTAGTGTTATGGTTGCTCCACATTTAGCTGCGACAATACCTGGCAAAGCTGTGCCAGCCCCTACCTAAAAGTGTGATGATGGTCAAAATGATGCGCAATCAAACGTGATTAGAAGTGCACACTCACTCTCTCTCTCTTTATATATAATACTCAATTACAATTTTAACTCTTCTTTGGACTCTAGATAAAATATAAAAAAAAAAAATTATCCAAAACTCTTCCCCTTAATCAGTTAAACTCTTGTTTTAGTTGTTTGCGTTTGTAAGTGTACCAAACTATGAATCATAAGTATACTATGTATAATATTCAAAACTCCTTATGGTCATTCATGTTCGTACATGAGCACAAATAAGATACATGTTATTACTAAGGAATAATTAAAGCAAATTTGCATCTTAAGACAGCTTTAATTAAGAAAAAAAAGGTGACTAGCCAATCAGATTGATTCTCCTTACCTCCAGAACATTTTTGCTCTTCACATAAGCCCTTCTTTGCCAGACATACTGGGCAAGAACTGGGGAGCATGGCCAGATGTAAAGTCCATAAGATTCTTCGGCTACCTGCCAATAGTTAGATTTGTAATCAGTAATGTCATTTTGAATCTGCAGTCTTACATTGCTGATACAAAACTCTCCACACATAGCAAGAAATGGATGCAAGACTTATATGTATATGTATCCAGATAATTTTGACACAGACAAATCTCTGAGGAGGCTTGTGTTTTTCATGTTTATTTTTGCTGATTGTTATTAATGTTAATCTAAAACCTAATCCTTCTAAAATATTCTTTTTCACACATAATTTTTTAGATCCAAAACTAGTTTCGAATTATCAATTTATTTAACACAAAGTGCACATACACTGTCTTTTTTAAGTTATATTTATATATATATTTATATTTATATATCAATATATAATTCTTTTTACACCAACAAATTTGTAAATTCCCTATTCTCATTCTAACTTTTCTCATACATAATTTTATAAACATATTTGTTTTTCACCTATAGGTTTTGTTTCCTATTTAATAATTTATTACCCCAGCTTCGCAAGAGCATGTACTACTTCACTGCTTGACTAGGAAGCTCATTTGACAAATTCATCTAATTTGGCAGCAAACAAGCCTCATACCTCAACTTTGCTCTGACTGAATGCAATATCACATCCACTACTGAGGAAAAATTAAAATAGCCTTCAAGTATACAATTTGGATTTCTTATGGGCCAGTTTCCTCCTTTCATATGAACTAAAGTGAAAGCCAAGAAAGTATATAATCAAATTTACTTACCATAAAATGTAAATGATTTTCGGTTTCAAAGCTTTAACTTTAAGTATTAGGAAATAGCTTTATTTAAAACAAGGCATTCAAAATTACCTCAGGTATAATGACTTCCAGACAATCTTCTGAATTTGCATCTTGAAACACAAATCTTGTGTGTGTCACCTTTTCTGTACTCATTCTCAATCCATAGAAAGCCTGCAGTACAAAAACTGTACATGATTAGTCATTCAAATATTTGCAAAATAAATAAAATCATTTGCAGGAAATTTCCAAAACCATTTTTTTTTTTTAACTTTAATTCAACTGAGCAAATCATTAACGAGTACTTGTGTCAATGAAAGGTATTTGATCAGCACCAAAGAGAACAAATTTGTTCATAAATGATATGTTAAATGAATAGCACATGCCATCAACAATTAACTTTACCTTATGAAATTAAGAGTTAGCTTTTCATTTCAAAGTATAGGCTTTCATGCAACATGTTCAAAATTCCAGTGAATTCTAGTTATTTCAAATGCAATCTATTATGGGTGGAAAACTAACAAAAACCCATTCAAACTACTTTGTAGTCTAGATCTAGACCATAATATTGACCACTTTATTTAAATCTAATCGACATAAAGCCTATTTAAAATCTTACAAGTATGCTGTAGATCATAAATCGATGGTGAAGGTTGCAAATCATGTAACTTCAAAAATAGGAGCACACTTTTTTTTTGCCTTTTTGTACTCTAGAAGTTCCAATCTTCCTCCCTCATAGAACCGTGGCCCCCCAGAGCGCCTTTAAGGGAGATGACCTACTTTCTGTATAATTATACCTAGTGCGCCTTTCCATGAGAAACATCCTTCACTTTATGGTACTTTCCCATTCGTTTTCTATTCTAAAATAAGAGAACCAATGAGATTTTTTAAAAGTATTCTGTGCAAAATGATGAAGACGGTTTTCGTGTTAAAATATCTAGCAGTGAGCTTTCAATTTTAATGAGTTGGTTTTGTTTTGCCTGCTGAACGGTGAAGACATTTTCAACATGAAACAAGCTATATGCCTCAGATCCAGGCTCCTCCACTCAAGTGCGTAGACTTACAGCTGAAAAAGTCATCAATGAGATAAATCTTTCAGATGATGAAGATTGTAATGATGCCTATCCAAGAAGTGTCAAACTAGATCTAGACCCAAGTGATTCAGAAGAGAGCAATGTTTTGGCAGATGTGTAAGTGCCAGTGCAGTCAGCTGTTGCCTCCTCAACAACCTGTACAGCACCCAGAAGTTGACTTTGACAATGGCTGGAGGAAATCATTTCACTACTAAAGACCTTGAAGTTCCTTTCAATGAAAGATTGAGATCAATATGGACCAAAAGAAACATGTTAAATCCTGAATATGAACATTCCGTGTATCACAATTGGATAGGATATTTGGCATTGAATCCAGAACCCTGAACCTTCCGATCCCAAATACAAGCACCTACCGCAAAGCACCTATGTGAATTCTTATAAATCTGCTATTGATTTGCTTTAATCTCATTTTTTTTTAGTCGCTTCATTGTAAATGTGATGGTGATTTTTATCAGTCTACAAAGAGCTATTATAACTTACAAGTTTAAAATTGCTTGTTTTTTTTTTTTTGATAGTATAACAATTTCGATTTTCATTAAAGGATGATCTGGCCTAATCCATTGTCATACAGGAATCTTGGTATTGTTGGATCTTCGTCTCAAGTAGAGCTTTCACTTGTACACTGGCAGCAAGCTAGTCTTCAAGGATCATTATAATTTTGGCTTGAGCTGGGCAAGTTTTTGCTGCGCTATGAAAACAGTTTATGCATTAACTATGATAAAACCTTTGCAGCTCTCTTTTAAAGTTCAAACTAAAAAAAAAACAAAAACAAGAACATGTGTTTCATACCCTGGGCAGGACAATGGTCTGTTGCAGGTTTTACCTTCCAATTATAAATATTCAGTACCCATTTACGTCTAGTTCTATAGTAGAAGTTTGTGAAAAGTGTCTTTTCCAAGGAAACATTATAGGCCCTAGCATAGCCAGGATTTAAGCCCAGAACCTTTTGATCCCAAGTCCAAGTGCCTACTGCTAGGCTACCAACATAAATTCTCATCCAGTTATGATCTTTTATAGTCTCATTTTGGTTCAATGTGGGCTAATTTTAAATTGTGTGATTGTGATTTTTAACACAATCTAAAGTATATGTAACGAGAATGTACATTTAACCCCATTTCATACCATACCTAAATATTCCTATTTCACACATTTGGGGTTCAAATGGACTCCCTAACTGTAAAAAGGCATAGTAATGGTACACTCCTATTTTTATCAGTTTGGGTCCAAAGCGACCCCCTGATATAAATGACAGATTTATGGAAACAACCTATTTCTATAAATGGGGTCTGAACGGATCCCTTATAATTTTCCTATTATTTGTTAATCACAATGTCATTTTGGTGTAAAGTTGTGTTGAAGGGTGTAAAAAGTTGGCTCTTTTTTCATAACATCTTGATGACGATGATGGCTTAGAGAATGAGAGAGCTGATATAGAATCGTCAGATGAAAGCAGTGATGAATATCCAGACCTGTTAGCAGAATCTGACCCAGAACTAGAAGATGAAGAAGAAATTATCCAAGAAGATAGTGATGCTAACAATGAAATAACATTACTTATGTCCAGTAATATAAAAATAATCAAAAATGGTTCCATAGTTTGGAGCAATGTAGGGCCTACCTGTCTCTCAAGTTGGAAGAACACCAACAAGAAATGTATTTAGACAACCAAAATGTCATGTCAGTTTTTCTAGATCAGTAGACTCAGTTTCTTCAGCATTTTATTTGATTTTTTCAGACAGGATGATCAACATTATTGTCAAAATGACAAATGAGGAGGGTAAGAGGCGCGAGGGCTCAAAATGGAAACCGGTAGATAGTGTAGAGTTGAAAGCATTGATTGGACTTTTTATTCATCTAGGTGCACAGAAATTAAATCTACTGAAAGTATCAAAAATTTGGTATGGAGCCTTTGTAGCTAGTATGGCTGGTTGCACAATGAGCATGAAACGATTTATCGAACAGTCCACAGCACTAAGGTTTGATGACAAGACAACCTGTTCAAACCAACGAGACAAAGATATTTTCACCCCTGTGCAAGATCTATTTGATGAGGTGAACAAGCAACTGCAAACAAATTACATCCCATCAAATGCCTGACAGTTGATGAACAACTAGTTCCATGGAGAGGACGGCGCATAGAGCATTTTAATCATTTGGATATGCGCTATATAAATGCACTTTATTATTATTATTATTATTATTATTATTATTATTATTATTAAATTTCTCCAATACCTCCCAAGCAAACCTGACAAGTATGGACTAAAACTTTTCCTTCTTTGTGATGCAGAGACAGCATATCCACTCCAAGCAATACCATACCAAGGGGAAGCATGGTGACAGAAAGGTCAACCTTGGGAGAGAAAACGTGAAGGAATTGGCAGTTCCTTACCATAAGACTGAAGAAATATCACATGTGATAATTTCTTCAATGGTGTCGAACTGGCAAACCATTTGTCAAAAGAAGGTTTTTCATTCGTGGGAACTGTTAAGAAAAATAAAGCCTTCCTTCCCAGAGACTTTCAAACAGGAAATATTTGTTTCTGTTGCAAACATCAATGCTGAGGCAATAATCCAGACTTTCGAACAAACACCCGCTCCTCAGTTGCAAGGAAAGCCAACTTTGGATGACGGTGGACGAGAAGATGCTATAGACTAGGCTATTGTCCAGAGCCATGAATAGCCACTACCAGTACCATTGAGTACGTTCAATTAAGTAGAATGTCCCAGTGGAGCTTTGTGAAGAGTTGTGAAGAGCCATGAAAAAAGCAAAAATAGGTAGAGTGCAGCTCCAAAAGGTACAAAACAATACAAAACACGTGAGCTTTCAGCCTTCGTCAGACACAAAAATAAGAACAACAAACTACACAAGGATATTCACATATATAAATTTGAAGTAAAAACTGTAAAAAAAAAGAAAAAAAGAATTATATATATATATATATATATATATATATATATACCGTATTCGCTCCAATAGTAGCGCCGGGCGCGTGAAAATGAAGAGGGGGGGTGCGTCTAATGGAATGTTTTGGATGACTTTCTTCAAAGACAAAGTGCCACCGTTTCCGCCGTCGCCGCCTTCCCTCCTCCTCCCCCCCCCCCTCAAGTTAGTTTTAGAGTGCCATGGTTGGGTTACATTGGAATTCGGCCTTGGCCACGAGGTCAGAGACCAAGCCTATTGTATAATTCTCTCATTCGCTCACCGCACATTTCGTTCCGTTCTTGTCATTTCCTCTTCAAATTGCTTTGCGATCAACATGTCAACAACAAAACGATCATTCGATACTGCTTTCAAATTGAAAGTGGTAAAAGCTGCAAAGGATCACAGCAAACACTATGCTGCCAAGCTTTTTAATGTGAACAGGAGGAGGGTACAGGAGTGGTGTGCGCAAAAGGAAAAGTTGCAGTCTAACACAAAGTGGTCGGCCAAGTGATGCAAAGCGTCGTAGACTGCAAGGTGGTGGCAGAAAGTGCATAAACGAGGACATAGACAATGCAGTATTACATTGGCTTCAAGAGCGACGTGAAGCTGGAGTGAGAGTGACTGGCAAAGCGCGAGATCGTGAGGAAGAGCTTCAAAAAGTGTGGCATCTCCTGCTCACTGGGTGGGAGTGAGGACCACCTCTTCAACGAGGACGATGATGGTGATTTCGAGGGATTTACCCCCCTGGAGACCAGCTTGGCCGAGGACAACCTAGCCAACAGTACATCTGCTGTTGACACCCGCCAACTTGTTCTCAGTGAGGAAAGTGAAGAATGCGACGCGTCATTCGAGTCCGATGACTACGAGGACTGCAATAGGCCAGGACATTAACCTCAGACGCCTTAGTACTGACTTTGACATCCCCAATTTGAGATGACAATTGCAGTATCAAAGTCATTCTTTGTTTACATGTGTTGTCTGTTGCTATCATCAGATCTATCGCTTAATTAATGTTTTGAGTTTGAGTTTAATAAGAATCTTTTGTTCTCGAAAGTGGTGTTTTTTAAGTGTTGCTTGGAGGGGAAGGGGGGGCGTTTATTAGAGATGGCGCTACTAATGGAGGGAATACGGTATATGTAAATATGTAAAAGGTTATATCTAGAAAGATCTATCCAATAAAAGGGGGGAATAAATAAATAAATAAATAAATAAATAAATACTATGGAAGTACACACATAAACAAAAGAAATATATATATATAAAGGGAGAAAAATAAAAACACTAATTAAAAATATATTTTGTCAAAAATTGACTAAATTATTATTTATAAAAGAATGAAGAAATAATTAGATATAACTCCAAAAAGATAAGTATGCTGAAGAGATAAGAATTTAATGAAAATATACCTGAAAGAAAAAGATAGTTAGAGATTGGGAGTACAAGAGAGAGAGAGAGAGAGAGAGAGAGAGAGAGAGAGAGAGAGAGAGAGAGAGAGAGAGAGAGAGAGAGAGAGAGAGAGAGAGAGAGAGAGAGAGAGAGAGAGATGCGCAAATCATGCCAGGAGGACAAGCACTATATAAACTCTCAAGTCAAAGGAAGTTGATACCAACTAGAGAAGTAAATGTTTAAAAGAATTGCCTTCATTCCTATAAATCCAAATGCTAAGAAAAATTTACTTAAATGGATTGAAAATGTGTTTTCATCAAACACTTCTATACACTTTGATATGAGCAGAAACAAATGTTTTTGATTGCCATTATAATATGAAAAGTAAAGAACACCACCTAAACACCTATCAAGAAGGGCAAACTCCTTTCAATACTTTTTACTATTTGGAAATGAACAAATCTGTGGCCCCATGCAAGAACCTGATAACCCGCGTTTCCAAAAAAAAAATGAGATATAGTAGTTAATGGGTGCCTCATGCCAAAGATTTTTAATGGTCAAATTATGCTATCCTTTTTTTTCAACCTCACAAGTTTGACTACCTTTTCGTGCATGAACCTGATAAGCCTCATATCCTAGAGAGCCACTTCCCATAACTCCGTGCACAAACGTAATAAGCCACTTTTCCAAGATGACGACCCCCGTAAACAGAAAACCAAGATGTGCCAGAAGACTGTCTTTAGAAGCACCATTGCTTTAGTAAACCAAGGTAAGTTATTTTAGTTTTTGTGTAAGAATCAATAAGTTCAAACCTTACACAAGAACTTCATAGACCGCTTAACAGTTAAAAGTTACTCTACATTCAATGCCAATCTAGATCTAGATTCTAGATCTCAATTTGAAATCTGATGAAGCCTCTTAAAGCTATCACCTTTCCTTACAATCTACTAGTTCTAGATATCAGACCTTCACTCACTTGTAGATCTAGAGGTACATTTAGTTTGGTTCAAAATTTGAATCTAGAATCTAAATGTCAAGAGAACCACAACATAGGTTCACAGTTTGAGATTTATTTATTAACTCTTCTAGGTCGCATCAATGTATCATGCGTTGATCGATAGGTCATGGTTAGTCGCACCAACGGACTATCCGTTACTTCCGCGTCCTGTGTTTAGACGTAGCAACGGACAGTGCGTTGCTCGGTTATACTTGAGTTAAAGGCACAATCACAAACCCAATCCATGTTATAGAAAGCTGGACCATGTTTTATCGTAATATTTACATCTTTTACTTCCATTCCGTTAGTTTTGCTTTGTCTTTTGTGTTGAAACTGACTGCGAAGCGCGCGTTGATTGAATCACAAATCTCTAAATCTATAGATCTAGATTCTGCAAATGAGGATATCTGTTGTAGCGAAAGTTTGTATTGTTTTATCAAGTTGATAACAGGATAAAGGTTTTCAAACCTATAATGGCTAGTCCTAGATCTAAATCGACTCGAGAAAAACGCACTGTTAGGCCACCTAAACGCTTTAGAACAGAAGAAGTTCTAGACTTTCTAGATGAGAGTGACGATAATTGTGGTGGAGGTTTGGCTGATTCCTCAGACAGCTATAGTGAATCGGACCGGTCAAGTGATTCTGAAACAGAAATAACTCAAGAAACAACCCAGCCTTCAACTTCATCATCTACTTCATCCTCTGGATCTACATCTGCGAACAGTAGTCCTCCTAGTGCTAGATCTACATCAACTGACGCAGGCTGGACCGAGGCTACACAGGGAGAGGCTACAGAAAACCAGTTTAGATTTCTGCCTAAAAGACCCCCTGGAGTTCAACCTGGTTATCTACCAGAAAACTGCAGTGCAGTACAGGCTTTTCTGTGCCTGTTCACTGTGAACATTATTGATTCACTAGTAAATTCCATCAACAGGTATGCTGACATCAGATGCCAGCAAAACAACCCTTCCCGAAAAAGATCACGCTTTGCCTCTTGGACTCCCGTCACCAGAGCTGAACTCTACAAGTTTTTCGCTGTGATGACACTTATAAATGGGACTTGATCCTCAGCCAGTGATCAAGGACTTCTGGTCTAGAGCATGGTATTATTACACACCAGCTTGCCACCAGCTTTTTAGTAGAGAAAGATTTTTGACTATCTTCCAGACAATGTTGCACTCAGGCCAACCAGAGGCAGAAAGCAAGGCGAAGATCGAGCCCTTTGTTGATTCCCTTTGCAAGCACTTCAACGAAGTCTTAAGCCCATTTTGACAGCTGTCCATCGATGAAATGGTTGTTGGCTACAAGGGCAGGTGGCAGTATAAGCAATTCAATGCTAGTAAACCATAGAAATACCATATCAAAAGTTTCGGGCTGGTCGACAGTACATGTGGTTATGTACTACAAATATTGACATACTTCGGAGCTAACACGTCATATCACCCTGATAGTGGTATGGCAATAAGAATTTTTGACACTTTATTGAAGGACCTAGGCACAGGTTACCACATCTATGCTGATAGATGGTATACCACTAGGGCTCTTGTGGACCATCTAACTGCAAAAAATCTTTACTACACAGGAACACTACAGACAAACAGAAAGAATTTCCCACCAGAGCTGAAAACACAGAAACTGCAACACATGGATTCTAAATTTTACAAGACAACTGATAAAAAACTTCTCTGCCTCTCCTTCAAAGATAAGAAAGCCAAAAAACCTGTACACATGGTCCCAAATAATTCTACTGTTGAGACAGTCCAAGTCAGGGGCAAAACAAAGCCTACAATGGTCCATGAGTACAACCAGTTTATGAACGGATGTGATCGTGCTGATCAAAACCTCAGTTACTTACTATGGACTACACACACGCAAATCAAAGAAATGGTGGAAAAAAATTTATATCTGGGCTCTGGAAATTGTACATATAAATGCATTCACACTCTACAAAATACAAAATAACCCTACACCACAGCAACTTAGAAGTTCCAAATTTTCTTTGAAAACATTCAAAGATCTGTCCTGAAAGGTCTTGTGGAAATGTATGCTCAAGAGGCAGGCTTGACTAACAATCCCCTAGCACAACCTGAGCCAGGCAGGGTTCTCCCAGGAAGACCAGATCCACTACCACTTGAGAGAGTGTCTGCCAAACAACACCTGATCAGGCACACAAAGAATGACACTAAATATCAATACTGTACGAAACGGACTGGTTTTATCTGCACAGGCTGTGAAGATAAGCCTCACCTCCACCCCAATGGTTGTTTTGAGGCATACCATAGAGAAAAACTATCAATTTCCCAAACCTCAAACACTGTATATAGAACTTATATATATATATAGAATTTAGTTTCCTTTTGTTCATTTCCATTTCACTCTATATTTTGTGCGTTTTTCTCATCTGACACTACTTTTAAAAAAAATCATAAAAAATCAAGATTTGAACTCAGACGGAGGATTGTGTGTGCATTATTTTATTCAAAATTGGATATATACTTTGCCATGATGACAAGTTTGATCGAGTAGCTGTTACCTGTGGCCACATATTTATCAAGGTAAGAGAGAAAATCATTATGTAATTATTTTTTTTTCACCATCTCTTACGTAATATTTTGCAAATTTGTTTGAAAACAACATACATAAGTTTTACATACTTTACATATTGAAAAAGTATATTCAATTCCCTTTAAAATGATACCAACCAAATATTTGTGGCTTATGTACTTTTTAAACTATAGCACTTTGAAAAAAACCTCCTCCAAAAATTGTAAGTACCAATTTTCTGCTTGCGTCCAAAAGTGGAATTTCACTGTGTCCAAAAGTGGAAATGGGCCCCGTCCTTAAAGAGTTAAGAAACAAGATCAAGCATATCATCACAGCTTTATGTCTAGTCTTGGCAGATTATGGATAAATTATCCAAAGCAAGATTTATTTCTGGAAGGTTTTTATTTTACCCTGATAAAATTTTTAAAAGTAAATGTATAGTGAAGTTTATCCCGAGTCCCCCTCACCATCGATGGATGTTATGGACAGAATAAGGAATCCGAATAATCTCAATTATTTTCACTTTAAAGTTTAGAAAGCTCTCATTCCATGCTCAAGCACAAAAACTCCTTTGACTTAAGGCACCTTGTTCATTTGATAACAAAATGTTCTTATTTTATTATTTTGTTTTCAGCTATGGATGATGATGTGAGTGGCGCTGATACTGATAGTGTCAGTGATGAAGAAATGAAATCAGAGGACAGCTGGAGACCAGATTCAAATCTGGACAGTGATGATTCTGACGACTGCTCCTGCTCAGCTACCTCACAACAACAACTCTGCTCCTGCTCAGCTGCCTCACCAAGACAACAACTCTGCTCCTGCTCAGCTGACTCACCAGGACAACAACTCTGCTCCTGCTCAGCTGCCTCACCAGGACAACAACTCTGCTCCTGCTCAGCTGGCTCACCAGGACAACAACTCTATTCCTGCTCAGCAGCCTCACCAGGACAACAACCCTGCTCCTGCTCAGCTGCCTCACCAGGACAACAACAACTCTGCTCCTGCTCAGCTGCCTCACCAGGACAACAACAACTCTGCTCCTGTTCAGCTGCCTCACCAGGACAACAACTCTGCTCCTGCTCAGCTGCCTCACCAGGACAACAACAACTCTGCTCCTGTTCAGCTGCCTCACCAGGACAACAACTCTGCTCCTGCTCAGCAGCCTCACCAGGACAACAACCCTGCTCCTGTTCAGCTGCCTCACCAGGACAACAACTCTGCTCCTGCTCAGCTGCCTCACCAGGACAACAACAACTCTGCTCCTGTTCAGCTGCCTCAACAGGACAACAACTCTGCTCCTGCTCAGCTGCCTCACCAAGACAACAGCTCTGCTCCTGCTCAGCTGCCTCACCAGGACAACAACTCTGCTCCTGCTCAGCTGCCTCACCAGGACAACAACTCTGCTCCTGCTCAGCTGGCTCACCAGGACAACAACTCTATTCCTGCTCAGCAGCCTCACCAGGACAACAACCCTGCTCCTGCTCAGCTGCCTCACCAGGACAACAACTCTGCTCCTGCTCAGCTGCCTCACCAGGACAACAACAACTCTGCTCCTGTTCAGCTGCCTCACCAGGACAACAACTCTGCTCCTGCTAAGCTGCCTCACCAGAACAACAACCCTGCTCCTGCTCAGCTGCCTCACCAGGACAACAACAACTCTGCTCCTGCTCAGCTGCCTCACCAGGACAACAACTCTGCTCCTGCTCAGCAGCCTCACCAGGACAACAACCCTGCTCCTGCTCAGCTGCCTCACCAGGACAACAACTCTGCTCCTGCTCAGCTGCCTCACCAGGACAACAACTCTGCTCCTGCTCAGCTGCCTCACCAGGACAACAACAACTCTGCTCCTGTTCAGCTGCCTCACCAGGACAACAACTCTGCTCCTGCTCAGCTGCCTCACCAGGACAACAACAACTCTGCTCCTGTTCAGCTGCCTCACCAGGACAACAACTCTGCTCCTGCTCAGCTGCCTCACCAGGACAACATCCCTGCTCCTGCTCAGCTGCCTCACCAGGACAACAACTCTGCTCCTGCTCAGCTGCTTCACCAGGACAACAACAACTCTGCTCCTGCTCAGCTGCCTCACCAGGACAAAAACAACTCTGCTCCTGCTCAGCTGCCTCACCAGGACAACAACAACCCTGCTCCTGCTCAGCTGCTTCACCAGGACAACAACAACTCTGCTCCTGCTCAGCTGCCTCACCAGGACAACAACTCTGCTCCTGCTCAGCTGCCTCACCAGGACAACAACTCTGCTCCTGCTCAGCTGCCTCACCAGGACAACAACTCTGCTCCTGCTCAGCTGGCTCACCAGGACAACAACTCTATTCCTGCTCAGCAGCCTCACCAGGACAACAACCCTGCTCCTGCTCAGCTGCCTCACCAGGACAACAACAACTCTGCTCCTGCTCAGCTGCCTCACCAGGACAACAACCCTGCTCCTGTTCAGCTGCCTCACCAGGACAACAACTCTGCTCCTGCTAAGCTGCCTCACCAGAACAACAACCCTGCTCCTGCTCAGCTGCCTCACCAGGACAACAACAACTCTGCTCCTGCTCAGCTGCCTCACCAGGACAACAACTCTGCTCCTGCTCAGCAGCCTCACCAGGACAACAACCCTGCTCCTGCTCAGCTGCCTCACCAGGACAACAACTCTGCTCCTGCTCAGCTGCCTCACCAGGACAACAACTCTGCTCCTGCTCAGCTGCCTCACCAGGACAACAACCCTGCTCCTGTTCAGCTGCCTCACCAGGACAACAACTCTGCTCCTGCTCAGCTGCCTCACCAGGACAACAACAACTCTGCTCCTGTTCAGCTGCCTCACCAGGACAACAACTCTGCTCCTGCTCAGCTGCCTCACCAGGACAACATCCCTGCTCCTGCTCAGCTGCCTCACCAGGACAACAACTCTGCTCCTGCTCAGCTGCTTCACCAGGACAACAACAACTCTGCTCCTGCTCAGCTGCCTCACCAGGACAAAAACAACTCTGCTCCTGCTCAGCTGCCTCACCAGGACAACAACAACCCTGCTCCTGCTCAGCTGCTTCACCAGGACAACAACAACTCTGCTCCTGCTCAGCTGCCTCACCAGGACAACAACTCTGCTCCTGCTCAGCTGCCTCACCAGGACAACAACTCTGCCCCTGCTCAGCTGCCTCACCAGGACAACAACTCTGCTCCTGCTCAGCTGCCTCACCAGGACAACAACTCTGCTCCTGCTCAGCTGGCTCACCAGGACAACAACTCTATTCCTGCTCAGCAGCCTCACCAGGACAACAACCCTGCTCCTGCTCAGCTGCCTCACCAGGACAACAACAACTCTGCTCCTGCTCAGCTGCCTCACCAGGACAACAACTCTGCTCCTGTTCAGCTGCCTCACCAGGACAACAACTCTGCTCCTGCTCAGCTGCCTCACCAGGACAACAACAACTCTGCTCCTGTTCAGCTGCCTCACCAGGACAACAACTCTGCTCCTGCTCAGCTGCCTCACCAGGACAACAACAACTCTGCTCCTGTTCAGCTGCCTCACCAGGACAACAACTCTGCTCCTGCTCAGCTGCCTCACCAGGACAACAACAACTCTGCTCCTGCTCAGCTGCCTCACCAGGACAACAACAACTCTGCTCCTGCTCAGCTGCCTCACCAGGACAACAACTCTGCTCCTGCTCAGCAGCCTCACCAGGACAACAACCCTGCTCCTGCTCAGCTGCCTCACCAGGACAACAACAACTCTGCTCCTGCTCAGCTGCCTCACCAGGACAACAACAACTCTGCTCCTGTTCAGCTGCCTCACCAGGACAACAACTCTGCTCCTGCTCAGCTGCCTCACCAGGACAACAACTCTGCTCCTGCTCAGCTGCCTCACCAGGACAACAACTCTGCTCCTGCTCAGCTGCCTCACCAGGACAACATCCCTGCTCCTGCTCAGCTGACTCACCAGGACAACAACTCTGCTCCTGCTCAGCTGCCTCACCAGGACAACAACTCTGCTCCTGCTCAGCTGCCTCACCAGGACAACAACAACTCTGCTCCTGCTCAGCTGCCTCACCAGGACAACAACTCTGCTCCTGCTCAGCTGCCTCACCAGGACAACATCCCTGCTCCTGCTCAGCTGACTCACCAGGACAACAACTCTGCTCCTGCTCAGCTGCCTCACCAGGACAGCAACTCTGCTCCTGCTCAGCTGCCTCACCAGGACAAAAACAACTCTGCTCCTGCTCAGCTGCCTCACCAGGACAACAACAACCCTGCTCCTGCTCAGCTGCTTCACCAGGACAACAACAACTCTGCTCCTGCTCAGCTGCCTCACCAGGACAACAACTCTGCTCCTGCTCAGCTGCCTCACCAGGACAACAACTCTGCCCCTGCTCAGCTGCCTCACCAGGACAACAACTCTGCTCCTGCTCAGCTGCCTCACCAGGACAACAACTCTGCTCCTGCTCAGCTGCCTCACCAGGACAACAACAACCCTGCTCCTGCTCAGCTGCCTCACCAGGACAACAACTCTGCTCCTGCTCAGCTGCCTCACCAGGACAACAACAACCCTGCTCCTGCTCAGCTGCCTCACCAGGACAACAACTCTGCTCCTGCTCAGCTGCCTCACCAGGACAACAACTCTGATCCTGCTCAGCTGGCTCACCAGGACAACAACAACTCTGCTCCTGCTCAGCTGCCTCACCAGGACAACAACCCTGCACTGCCACTGTTGCCACCACCATCACCTGAAAATCGTATCTGTGGCCGAAGGTGAAAACGTGATCCAACATCATGTAAAAGCAAGTAAAAGATTACAATGTGAAGAGTACATTGGGCACGAGGGTTGACTCCATCAAGCTGCTATAAAAGGTCCTGCTTGCAACTGCCGAAAGAGATGTTTTGAGAAAGTGGATAGAGATTCCAGAGCGCAAATTAGAGACAGCTACTACGACATCACAGAGATCTTATATTTCTAACTTTATTGTCATATCTCAGCCTAAAAGACGGTATGCTGGCAATGCAAATAGCAAGCAACAACCAACATTTGAATATTTTGTAAATGTAAATTCTGTCAAGCTATTTGCAAACAAGCTCTTGTGAGCATTCTTGGGATCAAAGTTGCTAAAATAAATTATATTTGCGACCTGATCAAGAAACACAATGTTCCTACAGAAGACAGGCGAGGGAAACATGATAACAGACCAAACAAACTACTAGAACATAAGATGCAAGAGGTGTTAGACTTTATAGACAGCTTACCAAAGTACCGCAGCCATTATACTCTTCGCCACAACCCCAATAGGCACTTTCTTTCGCCATCTCTAAATGAAACCAAGCTCCATGAACTATACATTGAAAAATGTGTCTCACAGGCAGTTGAGCCGATTTGTAGGGATGGGAGGGAATGAAACTGCAACTTATGTACAGGTATAAAAAAATTTTCAAAATGTTATTGAGTGATACGCAAATGTTAACTCTAAAGCAGTTTCTGCAAGTATAGTTTTAGCAACGCTGACTGTCAGCCAGCGGTGCTTGAGACTGTAGTTGCAAACGGGCATACCCAACTTGGCTCAATACAGAGGCTGCATAATAAAGACTATTTCTGTGATGTCAACTTTTCATGATGCTAGTAGCACTGTAAATGTTTCAAGGAGGACTATGGCAATTGAAGATTATAACAGATATTTGGATGGGATGGATAGGAGTGGTCAACTTGTCAACAAGTATCATGGACTAAAGAAACAAATTTTGGAAAATTCTATTTTTACATATGATTGATATTTCAAGAGTAAATGCTTATATTCTTTTCAATGATTGGAGATGTAGAAATCCTGATATTTCTGCATAACAAAGACCAAACAGATATATACAACTTGATTTTACTGAAGAATTGATTAGAGGTTGGCTGGTATTGAACTGTATGCAAGTGTGCATATAGCTTCAAGGCTTGTGTACTACTTGCACCATTCTGTTATTTCTATAATGAATAAGAAAAGAGATAACTGTAAATTGTGCTATGCAAAGTACTTCAAACTGAATTAAAAACAATTGTCAAGTGTGGTGGCTGTAACTGTAAGGTCAATTTGTGCTTTGTGAAAGGGTGGAACTTTCTTTTAGAATATCACCGCCCCTAAATTTGATTATTTTGGAAAATCTACTGAAAGGAAAATTTTTCAATACACAGTTCCACGGTGTGTTCTTTTAGATCTATCAAACGAATTCATTTATTCTCTTGAAGAATGGGATAATTTCAAATACGTGACCAGAGTATCAAAGTGTGGAGTCTTATCTAAAGTAATAGAAACATTATTTTTCATCTTTTCTTAACTTAAAAATGTTTGATAATCGTTTGCTATGCTTCTATGTCATATTTCATTGGCCCCCCCAAGTTGTTTATTTGAATTCTGTTTGAAATTACCTTCATTTTGATGTATAACATGTCAATTGTTTTTCAATTTTTATACTTATCATTGTCACTATGGACATCCTTGAGTCCGTTTATTTCATTTCAAAATAATTGAAAATTGTTAAGAGGCAGCAAATAATTCAGATTTTTTTCCATAAAAATGTGGACAGTTTGTAAAAATCAATATAAAGATAATTATATTTTGTTAGTATATTGGTTTGGCTAAATAAATCAATTGAAAGTGATCATACATTGTGAAATTGTGATTTTTTCCTTTCATTGTGAAATTCATCTTAAGATTTTATGTGTGTGTGAATTCTATTTTCAGCAACACACCGTAGGACAAGTAATGTAATATGATACATCCCCCCCCCAAAAAAAAAAAAAAAAAAAAAAAAAAATTAAAAACAATTGTTCATGAAACCCCATTTATTCCCCTACAAATTTGAACAATTACACATCTTAAATACAAACTTTATAAAGTACACAGTGCCAAAGGTCTCATACTAGGAAAGTATTAGAGGAAAAAGAGAGTTAAGAATCTAGAACATGTTTATTTGGCAGCTAGCCCAGACAGGCTCAGTACTACCTCTGATGGAAAACCTGGTGTGCTTGAAGCTAAGCGCCCTTTTTCTTTAGGGAAATCATATCATGACACCAGACACCATTAAGGGCAATTTTCTTGAAATTATTCTCAAAAAGTAGAGCTCAAACATAACCATACCCGCTATTTTCAAATTTTTAGACAGATGACATGTGCCCAGACAGAATTTGAAGACTTAAGTATGTGGGCTCCCATGGACTTCTTTTTTTATGTGAAATAATCTTTCTCAACAGTGATCATCGGGATGCTTTATTGCAGTGATTGCTAACTTCCTATATCCAGATTCTGCTTGAGCTGAGTGATAGCAGCGCAATTTATAGATGCAAAAACCTTTTCTATAAAAGAACATTTCTGAAAATATTTTGAACCTACCAAATTGTCATTCTCTGAGCGCGGATATTCCTATATTGAGTGTGACCGTGATTTAAGCTTTGTAAACAAACACTGCCAGGCTGAAATCCAGCAAAACAGCGTTGAGGAGTTTTAGGCTGCAAGAAAAAAGCCCTCCCCCTTTAACCCCCTTGAGATGGGGCAAGCAGACTTTTTCTCCTTCTCGCACCATATAAAGACTCTTTTCAATCAGACCTGCCCAGTCCCAACCAGACAAATCAGCAAAATCCTTTTCATGGAAAACGCAATGTTAAGCCTCTTAAATATTTAATAACTGACTATGTTTTGACTTTGTTGGACAACAGTGAAATTATGCTGATTTAGATCTAGAACTAAACTCTAGCGTGTATCATGGGTCGAGGTCTGACTCATCTGATTCTGAACCAACACCTGCGCCCTCAACATCAGCTTAACCCCCAGACCCTCAAGCTGGTTCTAGCTCAAACCAAGCCCCCGAATCTAGTAATGATCTCAGTGACTGGGGACCAGCCACTCATGGCAACAGGACAAGCTGCAATTTCAGGTTTTTACCATAGAAACTGCCAGGTATTCAACCTGGTGTTTTGACAACTGCTTCCCTATGGATGCGTATTCATCTATTTTTACTGACACATTAGACACCCTTGTCGAGTCTATCACGCATGATTATGCTGAGAGAAGATGTCAGCACAACAATCCACCCCATGCAAGACCAAAATTTCCAACTTGGTATCCAGTCACTGAGATGCATAAATTCTTTGCGGCAACGATTCTGATGGGACTGATCCCAACCCCAGTCATCCAAGACCTTTTGGTCCATTAGACCAATGTATTACAAACAGGTCTACCACCAATTATTTCCTTGTGAGAGGTTCCTCAGCATCTTCCATACAATGCTACAAAAAGGCTTGCTAGAGGCTGAAAGCAAGGAAAAAATAGTCGTTCATCTCTAAACTGTGTGAGCCTTTCAGAGAGTTCCACTCTCCCTTAACGAAATGATTGTGGGCTTCAAGGGGAGATGGAAGTATAAAACAGTTCAATGCTTCAAAGCCACAGAAGTACCACATAAAAAAACTTTGGGCTTATTGACGGCGAGACTGGATATGTCCTGTATCCTCACGTCATAACAAGCACAACCCAGATTGTGACCCAAACAGTAGGATTGCCATCAACATTTTTGACACGCTACTGTCAGTTCTTGGTACAGTTTATCACTCCTTTGCTGACAGGTGGTATACCACTTAGGCTCTTTCTTAACTCTTTCCACTCACAGGCTTATTTTTTTCCAAGGCACTGCAGTTAGGCTTGTGATTGGATGGGGAATAAGCCTATTAGTGGAAAGAGTGGAGAAGTATGAGGATGATCTCTAGAGAGTGTTGCTCTATGCAGTTGTTTTTATTTCTTTAGTCTGGGTATTTTTGGTGCTCTCATTTCTTACTGATATACTCTTAGTTATGTTAAAAGACCTTCATTGTTACATCTTTTGAAGACATGGTAGATTACGATTTCTGTTCCTTGTCTTTGAATAAACAATGGTACTCTCCCAATCTGAAATGCAGTTTAATTGAAATCATATGGTGTACAAAATTCTTTTGAGTTAAGCATGTTTTATGCAATATGAAAAGCAATTTTTATTTGGGGAAGAGGGATTTAATAATTAGCAGTTATTTTGTTATCCGGATCCACTGTTTAAAAAATAATTTTTGTCACAATTTAATAACTTGTGTCTTTACCTTCCTTTATGCCAGGAAATTTGCTCAAGAGACAAGCATCAGTCCTTGATTATTTGAACGTGGGACCAGCCAAACTTTCCCAGCCGCCAAAGTCTCGTAAAGAAATCAACAGAGATTATTATGAGCGGATGAAACCAGACAGACCATTCATATTGGAAGAAAGATTGAAAAAGCTGGCTGTCGCTTCAAAGAAGTATCAAAATGATCTTAAAGACCCATGAAACGAAGAGAAGCTAGCCGAAAGTAGACGCAAGGCTACATTGAGGGTAAGGCAATAAAGGCAGCATCAGAAAGAGGCAGAAGCTGTTGATGGAACCCTGAAATGTGCAAAAAAAGGTTTTGACTCGGAAAGATGCTCAAAGTATTGTACAAAGAAAGAGAAAGAGAGACTACGAAAACAAAAAGAGAGAGAAGGTTAGTATCACCAGAAAAGAAATGCAGAAAAAGCAAAGAAGAAGGAAAAGGAGAAGGGTGAGGCAAACAGAGAAAAATCAGAAGCTGGTTGTCAGACAGAGGAGCAAGTACTTAATACTGATCCTCACAGTAGAACACAAGTAGCTTACCAGGCCGCACATAGAGTTCGGAAGGCTCTGCCGAGAGACCCTCAGGCTCGAAAGGATGCCCTAAAGATGGTATGTGGAAAGAAAGGCATTAACCTTGAAGAACTGGACAAAGTCAAGCCAGAAATGCGTAAGCTGGATAGGCAGCTAAAAAGAAGACTGGCAGCCTCCCTCCTACAGCACAAGGAGAGTAAAGGACAATGCATGAAGACAATTCAGATTTTAATGCTACTAAAATAGCAATGACAAAAAGGAAGCTGTCAGGAATTTTTTAAAATCCAACAGTAGAGCGCTGAGTGAAAAAAGCATGTTGGCACGACAAAGGAAGCAAGTTCAACTTTAGAAGAACCATTGAAACTACTCCATAAAAATTTTACAAAGAAAACTGGGATCAAGGTCAGCCACAACTTATTTTTTAAGAAACGGTCTCAATGTGTGAAGAAGATTTGTCAAATTAAATTTATTAAATCAACCCCTCTGTGAGTCATGTGAGAATTTTAGACTGACCTCAAATGCTCTTGCTCACCTGGATCCGCTGTTTGCAACATCAAAACACCAACTTCTGAATCATTTTTTATGTGATAAGGGCACAAGCATATTCCACAAAAAAAGAGTTCCTTGCTAGAACATGTGTGGATTGTCAAGATCTGGGACTGGACAAGTTATTCAAAAACCACATGGATGATCTTGTTTTGCACGGCCAATGGGTGATAGGAGAAACAAACAGAAAAGTTAAGAGGAAAGTCCTTTACATTGAGGATGTAACTGACAGTGCTTACACATTTTCGCAGAACACATGAAGAGCCTGCCAAGCCATTTGTTCACTGCCAAAAGGCAATATCTAGAATTTCAAAGCCAGCAGACAAGTGTGGAGGTTGGAAAAGTGGTTAGCGTCATGGACTTTGCAGAAAACTGCCGCTTTGCTGCACAAGATGAGGTCCAGTCAGCCTATTGGAATTACAACTAGGCCACGATTCATCCCATTGTAAATTACCTCAAGTGCAGTTCATGTTCCAAAAAAAAATCCCATACAATACTATTCATCACAGATCATTTACAACATGATTACCATGTTGATGAATTCTGGAAATTCTTGAAATTCTGAGAAGAAAAGATGAAACTACAATTATGCCTCAATGGAGTGACAAGTGTGGCGCCAGGTATAAATCAAGTTTCCCCTTTCTTTTTATTCAACAAGGGAAGGAAAACTACCAGCTAGATACACTGGAGTGCAATTTCTTTGGTTCCAGACATGGTAAAAACCCCTCTGATGGTTTTAGCACCGTTGTAAAAACACTGCAACAAGAGCAGTCAAGTGTCGCCATGCTTTAATACAAACTGCTGCTGATTTGCACAGGTTCCTTGCTGAGAATATGACTGTAGCTGATGATTGTTGATCCAGTCATCAAAATGCCAGAGCATTTATGTACCCAAAGAGGATATTTGTAGGACTCCGCTCTCAACCCTGACATAGAAAGGCACCCACAAACTGCATGAGGTAAAATCAGGGAATGCACTTCTGTACAGAAACCTGTCTTGCCTGTGTGAGGGATGCAAAACGGGACTGCAGTGCATCAAGGGGCTCTATGTTTTTATTTCTTTTCACAATTTTTACGACACGTCCCTGATCTAAATGAGCAAGATCTGGGCGATAGTATTGGTGGTGGTGCTTGCACTAAACATTTCAAAGCCAGTAGAGTAGATGAAAATGAGAATCTAGGTGCCAAGGACATGTCCGCAGCTATCACAAATGATAGAGGTCCCTTAGACTTTCTTTCCCTTTTTATAGATGACAATTTCTGGAAAAACTTGACTGATATGACAAACCTACGTGCAACTCAGGTCAAAAGAGATAAGCCAAATTACTATCTTTTTAAGTCCTTTCAAGATGTAACAGTAAAAGAGATGAAGGGTTTTGTTGGAATGAGGCTTTACATGGAATATACGTGTATTAAAAAAAAACAAGCTATACAGACTACTGGAGTAATTAAGGCAAAGACTTTCTTGGATTTATGCCTGGCTTTCGCTCAGTCATGACTAGAGATAGATTCCTCACAATTTGGATATTTTTTTTGCATTGTTGACGAAGACCAAATTGTACACAGAACTGATAAAATTTATAAGGTTAGACCTATGTTTGACACCCTACAAGTGAATTTCCAAAAGTATTATAGTCCTGGGCAAAATATCAGTTTAGACCCTGAACATGGAAAAGGGGAGCAGACGAGAGGACGGGTGTGATAAACAGAGCAGAGAATAAAGCTGTCTCTTCAGGCAGGCTAACAGTGAGAAATGCTGAGGACCTGCACACCTGGTGCAGCAAGGAACTTACAAGGAGAGAACAACCTTCATTGAGGGACTTCTTCCTTGTGCCAAGGGAGACAGTGAGACTCGTTGGGAGGAGAACGCCACCGACATGCGCATGCAAGTATTGTCTCAGCCTACGTTTTAAAAATGAAGTACTCAACAAAACTATGTCGTCTAATCTTGAGGGCTTTAGGATGCCCCTAGACACAAAAATGCTGGATCTGCTCCAGTGTGAGAAAAAGGACAGTGGCTGACACCACCCCCTCTGTTTGGAAGGTAAGTTTTTCTAAGACTATTTTGAATCTGTTTTTCTAATTACACTTCCATTACTAGATCACACACAAATAATCGCAGGTCTAGAGGCATAATTAAGTATCTGACTATTTATAAAAAATTGAGATTTCTGGTAATTCTTAATAGGCTTTGAATACTCTATCGGTGGAAAATTATTGTAACCCACAACGAACAAAGCATTTTTAGTTTTACATAAGTCTTATTACCTGAGAGGCAAATTATTGTAAGTGGTCAAATCAATCCAAGAATGCAATATTTTTGACTGCTCAACTGAAGAAAGAACATGGTGCCCCCCTTGAGAAAAAGGTTATGGCTTTCTACTCAGGAAGTTTTAGATGCTGTAAAGGGTGAGGTTTTTGTGTTTTCTTTTAATTAAACCCAATTTTGCATGAGTTAAAGATTGAACATATCATTAGTAGCTTTCTAGACATAATAAATTAGTGGTTTTCTTGTATCTAGATCTACAAGTTAGTATCAAGGGTGCATCTTCTAAACTCACTTCATTCACATCTTTTGCTAATTCTAGATTCTACTTTTAGATCTAGATTCTATTAGAATTTATATACTCTAAATCTAGATCTACAGTAAAAACAGCAACAAGTTACCAGCTGCTACACAGATGGATTACATGTATAATAATATTAGTATTAGTTACATTTAAATTGTATCTAGATCTACCTGCTTTACTGTAGTCATTATATTATTATTATATTATTGAAAGACAGAGGGCAAAATGAGGCCCATGTTCATTGGATCAAGATTTGTAATGTTACCAAGCATTAAAATTAAATCATTGGTGAAGGCATAAACAACTTCAGTAATTCAATGTGCATCTCTTTATCTTAGTGAAATTAGTCTCTCATTAGTATCTAGATCTACAAGATCTAAGATGCTTTAGATCTGGAGCCGTAGACTTAGCCTTAGGTCCCCGGTTCTGTTTCCTGTCCTCATGCATTGCTGCTATTGCTTTTCTACAGCTTCAAGTGATGAAGATGAGCCTACGGACTATGACAGTGATATTTATAAACCATCTAGCTCTGGTGGGGAGAGTTCAGCTTGTGATGCTGATGCCCATGATTCAGACAAAAGGATATGGTCGTCTGCTCTACCACCAGTTGCACCCCTTGCGGATGTCCAGAATTCGACTGTACCCCCACCAGATGCAACCCTTATAGAAGTCCAGCATCCAACTCCATGCCCACCAGATTCGCCGCTTGCAGAAGTACAGCAATTCATCAATGGAAGGGAACACTGACACAGGTGATTATGATTAGAATATTACAGTAGAACTTGGATTAGTTGATTTGATATGAAGGTAACATTTTTTTTTTCTTTTTGTTGCCATAGGTTGCTTCCTTACAATTATGTGGAAGGTACCTTAACTCAACACAGTTTTAGTAGTCGCAGTGATATCAACTTGTTGGAGAAATCAATTTTATTCTATTGATTAATAATGTTATAACATACCGATGCTACTAGATTTTAGGTATGATGTAGAATTAAACATTGCTGTTCTTTTATTTCTTCACAGCCATAGAACCACATCCAAAGTCTTGCACAGAAGCAGCCAGCCTACCAACTGGCTCAATTCCCTGCCTACCTACTGGCACAGCTCCTGGCTGCACTTCCCCATCACTTTTACCTCTTACGTATGTGCCGCATTCAACCCAACCCCCACCTGCGACATCGCTTCCAGAAAGACAGCACTCAACCCCACCCCCAACTGTGACATCACTTCCAGAAGTACAGGACTCAGCCCCACCCCCACCTGTGACATCCCTTTTAGAAGTACAGGACTCAGCCCCACCCCCACCTGTGACATCACTTCCAGAACTACAGCACTCAACCCCACCCCCACCTGTGACATCGATTCCAGAAGTACAAGAATGTCAGATGCGAAAAAAAGCACAAGTGAAAGAGAAAAATAGACAACAGCAGGAGGCATCATTTCATCTGCTGAGAAAGGATTTTGGAAGATAAAGTTTTTACATCAACATTCAAAATGTGGCGTCCTGCATTTTCAATAGCCAGAACAACCAGATACTGACACTGTCCATGAAAGCAATATTTTCTTCGGGCCAGTGATATTAGAAGGCTGTTTAGACTACAAGATAAAGAATATTGAATACATCATAATGGCCTTTAGAGAAAGAGCCATGCCTATCAGATCCACAAACTTTTCCATCCATACATAGGCAGATTTCAAATTGTTTAAATTTTAGGAGTGATTCATGAAAACTTTTTTTTACCTAAAGACTAAGAACAGAACATCTACAATATCTTAGAATTTAAAGGATGAGCTTTGTAACCATATTTCCAAGCAGAAATTTCAGATGTTTCTCAAAAGTGTAAATATACATGTTGTCTTTTAATTCAAATCTCTTTAAATAGTAAACAGTGCAGGTACATGTAACTTTTAAATTTTTTGTTCCTTTATAATTATACACATGCTCATCTTATTGAGTTCACTTTATGCAAGGATATTTTTGACTTCGTTAGCTACAGGTACCACAGTGGATACTCAGTTTGTTGTTTGAGGCTTTTTTCTCTTGCAAACGATTGTGTCATGTCCGTTACTGAGCTATGTCATGTCAGTTACCACAAGCTTCTACTCAGAAAACCAATTCCCTTTAAAATGTTTTCAATATCAATTATCATTTCTAATACTCTTAACCTTACAGGCCCGAGTGCAACCCTGAGGTCGCATAGCCTTACTTGGTTATATACCCAGTGCACCCTTGAGGTCGATGGGACTAGGTGTTGAATCAGCGCTTTGTCATACTTTCTTTTAGATTACCAATGAAAATGTTTAGCCAAATCATATGACTTAGAGCGTCAGTCTGAATGATGGCAACCTCCATGAGACAAAGACTGCATTGTTTTTAGTCAGAAATTTCTATTATTTCAAGATGAAACGATCGATCTTACAAGGTCAGCTGCAAGTGAAAGTGATAAACATTGGCGCCTGACAACTGATGAAGTTTTGACACGGTTTTGGAATTCTGAATCGGATGATGAAAAGGATTTTAGTGAAGTTTATCCTGAAAGTAAATTAAAAAGTGAAACAAGTGATGATGACAGTAATAGTGAAGATTTTAGATCTAGATCTGCAGTTAATGATAGTAGAGAGGGATCTAGATCTACAGGTAGGCGTGGTAGGCAAAATGTAAACACACTTTGGGAAGACAGCGATGTTACTCTAGATCCAGATCTGGATTCCATAGATTTATCATGGTTGGTCCCAGAACTTTGTACAAAAGCATTTAGATGTGAACTACGATGTTACCAGTGTAGGCCCTCACAACTTACTAGACTTCATCACCAGACTTGAAGTCTATTGATTTCTTGGACCTATTCCTTGATGATGAGTTTTGGAAAAATCCTGTTGAAGAAACAAATTTCCAGGCTGAGCAAACAAAGACTGCCAACCTGAGAGCTATTATGGAAAAAAGTACTTAACAGCCACTATAGATGAGTGTAAGGTCTAAGAATTTATATGGAATATTCCTGTGTAAAATATTGTATGCAGAATATTGACGTAGTGATTGGAAAGTTTGTCATCAAGACCCCCGGTTTCGTTACGCACAGCCGTCTATCCATGAACTTTTAGTTTCAAGCTAGACCTGTAACTGATACCCCTAGGCCTGGCCTGGTCTTGTGCACTGAAGTGCGACCAACCATGTCTGCACTGTGAATTTTCTTCTAGGGCTACAAAATACATTTTGGATAATTTTAGTCATATTTGAGTGGTAGCTAAACTTTTCATGAGTGTTATATTAATGAAACTTACATCATTGAAAAGGTTATTTCAAGCTCTTTACAACGATTTCATTCTTAAGTTCTTAGGATTTTTTACAATTATAGGAATCAATAATAAACTAGGGCACTAGTCAGTCCCCGTGAAACTGATTCTTATTTAACAAATTAATTAATTAACAGCCATCGGAAGTTTTTACAATCAACATCTAGGTATCTATATTTAGCTCAAATATTGTAGTTTCAGAATATGTTAAAAGGTATCTCGGTTTATGTTCAGGAAAGGAGAAAATAGCTGGTATGTTTAGCAACCTAGCCTTGGCAAAATTAACTTTGCCTCTAGACTTAGGTGACTGATTTAATACAAGATAACATCATACAATAGCTAAGCAGGGTCTACCCTCATAAATCTTTTAAACTGGGGAAACTTAAGAACGCTAAATTATAGGGACAAACAGCAAGAAACCCCTAGAAGGGGAAATCAGATAACATTCAGAAAACAGATGATTGTTCTCATCTCTCCACCCATGCCATTCAAGGCAAAATATTAATGCAATCTTGAGTAGCTCAGAAACTTTCCACCAAGCACTTACATTGAACTAAAGCTAAGACTGTTTCATACAGGCCCCAAAATAACTTTCCATCCTAAGTGAATGTCTTTTTTAAACCTCTCAGACAGACATAAACGCACTGCACACTCAAACAGACATGTAGAATGTCACTTGGTGTCTTTCCGCTTGGGTGCTCTGTAGGAGAAACCAGTGTTAAGTATGACATCATGACAGTTTTTAACTGGTCTGCTGAAGCTTGGATTTGATTCTTCAGTTTCTTTATTGAAGAATGCACAAGCTCTACTCCTTGTTCTCCATGCAGACCCATTCCAAAACCCCATCTGTCTATACAATGGTGGAAGATTTTGTGACTGATATTTTTTCTATTAAATGCCATATACTCATCTATCAACCTTTGAAAATCAGCTGTAGTTGTTTTGTCAATGGGTTTGCTGTGTGATATGTCTTTGTGTACATGTATTTGAAGAGGACGGAGTTAGGTTGATTAAATGTTAAAAGCACACTTTTTCTTGTTATTTCTTTTGTTTTGTTCACTTCTCTTGAGCAAATAGTTCACTGACAACAGGTTGTATGTATTTCGGCAGTGGTTGCCTGTACTGTGAACGATCATAGTGTTTCTGGAGCATTATCAAAAGACAAAAACAAATCGTCTGTTTGTGGATGTTCTGTTAATGGCACTGTCTCTTCCAGGTTTATGACTTTGCATTTTTATTGATACGTTTTACCTTGTATTTGTAGCATTTCACATTCCTCTTGCTTTCCCAAAGGAAAGGTCTAGGAAGACAGTGGACACTGAGAAGAAGGTCTGCAAGGTATTAAACTCGCACCAAATATGACTGTTTTTAGCTGTGCATAACAATGCAGACTAAGTGATCTTTCAGTTGCAGTATTTTGTACAAAATGTTGTAACTTTGAGTAGCAAGTGTTGCATATCAAAGGGGCATATATGGCTTCGTCTTTAGATATGTCAGTCAATGTGAACGAGATTTAAAATAGTTTTCATGTGATGTACACACTGCTGAGTTGTTGCATTAAGTCTCTTGTCTTCAAAAATTTGTGTTCTCATCCCTCATCCCTTGATATAATCTTTATAAACAGATTTTATATGATTTGTTTGATCCATTCCGTAGCTAAAAATATTCTTTAAAAGGGAATAAAAAAGAATTAAATTTATTATTTATTCGCTTCAAGGTTCAAAAGGAAGCACACAATAATAAAAGAATTCTTTGCACTTCTTACTAAACAACATTACTACATTAAGAAGAGAAATATATCATATTACGAGTGTGAATATACAGATAGTAAAAAGATTGATTTAGTGTTCATATGTTTAAACCTTCCTTGTGAGAAAACTAAGCAAAAACCGAAGAAGATTTTTTAGCACTATCACAATAAAAGTATGTATGTTCCAACGAAACCGTTTCTGGAGACTGGAAAAGTTACATATAGGTTTAATTAAGATTTAATTAAGGAATGCAACAAAATATTCCTTTTTTTGCTACCTATCTAAAATCCATATAAAAAATAAGCAAGCTTAACTTATGAACTGATGAAATTATGAGCGTTGTAAAGATCAGATGTCCATTAACAGTTTAATACCAAACACGGATGGTGTGGAATGTTTACACATGGAGAAAATCCAGGTGAAAGTTTAGGATTAATGGTGAAAATCACCTAAATACAACTACAGGGCCATCGGGCCAGCCAGGAGTAATTATCTCGCTTCACTGAGCATAGAGGCAGTAAAGCATAAGTATCAGGTTACAGGGATAGGCTCAAACTAAAGTTCCAAAATCAAAGCAAGATAAACGGCTGTGTACGGTAATGGAGAGAGACAGGTTTTTAGCTCTTTGGTCATTCCTTCATATTATAGATGAAAATGATAGTATAAACAAACACGACAAGATTTATAAAGTGAGGCCTTTCCTGGATAGCCTTCTTCAGCAGTTTCAAAATTACTATACTCCAAACAAATTCTTCTCGCTTGATGAAGAAACGTTACGCTCTAAAAACAGATTATCAATCAAGCAGTACATAAAACATAAGCCTGTGAAATGGGGAATTAAATGGTTCATGCTATGTGACTGTGAAAATTGTTACATCACTAATATACGGGTAAGGAAGAGATCATACATAGGCAGTTAGGTGCAGTAGGTAATGTCGTGCTTCGTCTTCTCACTGGTGCCAACGCACACAACAAAGGGCACATCCTCACTATGGACCGTTTCTACAACTCAGTAAATTTGTTTGATCATTTGAACAGGACTAAAAACTCCTAGCGTTGGGCACAGTAATGGCAAACAGGAAACATTATCCTGAACAACTAAAGAAGAAAAAAAAAATGAGTGAACAGGCGCCTCAGAGTATCTCTGTAGCGGCAATATAACTGCTCTCATCTGGAATGACCAGAGGCCTATCAATATCCATGATTCTGATGAGGTACAAAGAACTCTGAGAAGAAACAAAGCCCAAGGCCATAACATAACAACTAGTACCAAACCAGTCAGCTTTTTTCAGACAAGGCTATATTTTAGTTTCAGCTTACAAGGAGAAAAAGACCCCCCCCCCCCAAAAAAAAAAAAAAAAAAAAACCTGTCCTTTTGCTTTCTTCTAAGTCAAAAGCAAATTTGACTGATGTTGAAGTCCTCTAAAGGGGGGCTCGAGATAGGGCTGTGCATAGTAAACCTGAAGTAATCTTGGAATATAACCACAGTATGGGGGGTGTGAATCAGTCAGACATGCTTATTTAGATGAGAGGAGGACTATCAAATACTTGAAAAAAGTTGCCTTCACTATTCCCAATCGCATATATTATTTACAATCAAAACATCAATGCAACTATAGCCCTTACAAGGTATTAGTTTTATGCACAAGCTGTTGAAAGTTTGGTAGAAGATTATCTTGAGGGTGCAGCAGCTAGGAATGAAACAAATGAAAAGCCAGGCATAAAGGATATCATTGTTTTACTCCATGCCTTGTAGCCAGTGATGAATGTGTGAACATAAGTTTTGTGAGATAGTTCTAGAGATCTAGATCAAGATAGATCGTCTATCACTACAAGATGAAAATGAAACTAAGAAATTATGATTGTGTGTACTTTTAATTAACATGTTTTGCTTATTTTAATTAAATTTCAGCATCTACAATTATGGCACCTCATCATTCGACTTTAGCAAGGCAGAAAATGAAGATAAAGGATCCGCAGAGATATGAAGAATTTTTAAAGAAAAGAAGAGAGGTTGAGAAAAAGAAGAAGAAAGATAAAGAGAAAATGAAATGGGAGGAAGAGCCTCACACATGGTCCCAAATAGAAGCAAGGCAGAGTGAAGTGGAACAGAAGAGGTGAGTGCAATAGATTGCTTTGATTGTTTTCCTATTTTGGTAACATTTGTGCCACTGGCGTACATATCGTGTTTGTGCTTGCAGGGCCAGAGAAAAAGAAAGGCATTGGAAGAAGAAGGCGGAGCAGAGATGACAAACGAGGAGCAGTGCTAATGCAACCCCTGGCCCGTTAACAAAACGTCCTCGTGATATGTCGCTTGCTGAATACAGACGCTACAGAGCTGATCAGCGGAAACGAGAGACGGCCAACTTGAGCTCTCAGACCACAGTATAAGTACAGTTCTTAAAATTTTGGCTATACAATATGAAAATATTTTGGACCTGTGTAAAATTGACTATTTTTTAAAATATATATGCAGATTGAAATGCAGAGAGAAGCACAGAAAAGAGCGTGAGGAGAAAGACCGTCTGCTTGCTTCTACTTCCAGGACGGCAATGCAAGATCAAGCAGGATGCGACAATCCCTGTATGACTTAGTTAATGAAGTAAGCACACACACTTTCACTCTTATTTATATCAATCATCTTAAATTTCTGAGCAAAAGTCCTTGCTGTTATTATATTAATTGGGTCCTTTTTTAGATTCCAGTGCAAAGAAAAAGCTCCGCAACTTGGGTTGACAAGCAAAGAGTATGCAAGGTCAACCCTCAATCTCCTCAATCCGAGGACACCAGAGAAAAGGGTTACCATTCTCCAACAACAGCAAAGCCATCCCTGTTGGTCGCTATTCCAGCAGACTGAGCCTCAGCAATTGGATGTTGAGAGTGAGTTGGGCAATGAGGCCACGACGAAAATGAGCATGGGCCAGTCGCTGAGTAGAACATCCCCAAAGCCATCTACGACCAAGTGAAGGTATGGAGAACGGGTATCATGTCTGTTGTTAAATATTGAATTCATCAAAACATTCATTGGTGTAGAGCTAACATTGAAAATTGTTCCTCTCTTTCCTTTTGCCTGCTGTTTTACTCTCAGGATATTTCACGAATGCTGACTCACTCAAGATACTTGACTAAACATGGTCCTAAAGAATCATGCTTACCACCACAAACAGGCCCATTCAGCATTTTTTAGCGGGAACCCTGAGAGGAAGATTGGGCTGACACTCTTCCAGACAATGAGACCCAAAAATGTCCGGCTGATGGGCAGTGTACCCATTGATAGCTGTTTATGCATCTACTGCACCAATATTCAGTAAGTAACTTTCAGCAAAATAATCCAAGAATAACAAAGTTTGAGTTTGTAAAATAATAGTCACATTGCTATTTTTTCTCCCAGACTAAGCATATAAGCATTTTTTTTTAATTCTCAGACTCAAGGAGAATGTGATGAATCAGTTGCTGTTGGGTTCTGGACAAATTCCAACCAAGACTGACATGCTGAATATTTTGACGTGTCCTCATGAGCAAAGGTGGTCCAAAATTGACTGTATCAATCGTAAGAACCTTCAAATTCTTTATCTTAAAAAGTATTATTTTCAAAGCCTTTGTTAAGGTAAAATGTAAAACCAATTCCTGCCTCCCACTGCCGGAAAATGTCCAATGTGTGCACATCGGATGCAGCTCTTTCATGACTTCTGCCGGGACATCTACAAAGTACAACACTCCATCAGTCAAGTGGCAGCATTGGGAGAGAAATGGTGCCTCTTCTGAAAGAGGGATCTCCAAGGTGCAAACAACCTTTTTAGATATAAAATTCAATTATCTCTTCAATTTATTGTCTATTTAAAATTTTGATTTATTTGTTTCAACTTCATCTAAAATGTTTTGCAGGGAGCTGCTCACAGAGTTGGAGAGTGACAACTGACATAAATGAACCAGGCAGAGGAACAAGTTTCGTGCAACACTTGTTCACCGCCTACTGGCAGTACTTGCAATTTAAGTCTTGCAGACTGAATCCCAAAGAAGGTAATTATGAAGTTTTAAGGCATGTTGCTTTTGATAACATTTTGATTGCTTAGGTACACTGATCATTTTATTATTGCTTTAACTTTTATTTTATTTGTTTTTGGTCATGGTAAAGGACTTTGGTGAAAACAGGAAAGCTGCCTACGCTGCTGAGATTAAATCGGCCCATTTCGGCAAGCACCAAATAATGGTCCATCCAGAAGTGTGCTTCTAAAGGTCTCGAGACAGCGTGGTGAGAGAGAGCCTCATCTTTCTCAGTGATGATGGCATCACCACCCTGTCAGGGAGTTCACTCACAGGTCCCAAGGACCAAAATACCTATTTGGAAACTCACAATCTGGAGTGATGGAGCTGCCAGCCAATACAAGGTACATTCATGATCTATTTTTGCTGCAAAAAACATTAACCAAAAAAAAAAATAATCAGTTAAATTGACGAGTACATGATCTGCGCCCCCCCCCCCCAAAAAAAAAAAAATATATAAAAATATATACATGTTATATTGTTTCAAATATACAGGGCCAGGGCAGCTTCCATGACTTGACACCTCTGCCACACAGCTCCCAGCGATATTATGAATCAGAGCACGGGAAAGGGGAAGCAGATGGGGAGACGAGCATCTTGGTCCACCTGATTTTTGCTCTTTAGTGGTTCTCTGTCATGATCAACGGAGCCTGGAACACAGAGAGCGCTATGTCTTTGCTGTTGAAATACATATTTGAAAATTAAGTGTTTTTTTTTTTTTTATTTACGTTATATTACCTTTAAAATTATCTGCCCTTGACAATAAATGAATATATTTTTACAAAATAATCCTCTACTCTTGCGTGTGTTGATAATTTCCAACATGAGTGTGCAATATTTTGTGTAAAAATCCATAAATTTTTAAACCAGAGAAAGACGTTTTTCTAGAAAATAACTAGGCTAATTTTGAAATATTTCACAATGACGTCACTTGACTTACTTTTTCATGCAACATGAACCTCTCATGCTCAAAATCTTTAGGATCCTAAGCTAAAATATGAGGTATGGCACTTGTAGATAGGGTAAGACGGGGTAATAAGCCCCACTTTCTACTTATGCTAACTTTAATTCTCTATAACTTATGACAAAACCATTGGGGCAATAAGCCCCAGGGCTCAAAAGAAGCCTGACTAATTAGAGGACAGTTTAGAACCAAGCTTTGGTCTGTGAGCCAATGGAATGGTTGAATATAAGCACTTTTTAAGAAATTCTTTTTTCCCTCCATTTTGAACTTCTTGTCTGAAGCTGATCACAAACTTTTAGAAGATGGAGACAGACTGCCTTTGAAAACATTTTACTGCAATCCCAGCTACTTTTCCTAACAGAAATCAATATACAACCCTTAAGTAAGTATATTCCTACCTGCTTTAATAAGTTTTTGCTCGACATTCATTAATTACTGATTTCATAGTGCTGCCAGCCAATGCTAACAAGATGACACCATGATGATAGTAAAGTGCATGGCATGATGATTTATAAACCTTGTTCAGTTGTCATTTCATGTTTATTTTTGGAAAACATGCTTTTATTTGCAGCTTATAACCTTTTCCTAATGTTTGCCTACGTGTTTTTTTTATATTAATTATTACTTTGTGATTGGAAGTACAAAAATTCATTTAGTAATTAGGTACCTGATGCCCCAATGTACAAATTTGGACGATAAAAATCATCATTAAAGTTGCTCTCTACCCTGAATTTCTACTTTTAGTGAGGAAACGCTATGTTAATGAAATGCTTAAGTTAAATGAAGCTTCTTACATGATGGAAAACATGCTTTTTATCCTCTAGAGACATAATTTTAACATGGAGCTTATTACCCCCTATCCACAGAATGGTATGATCATGTATACAAAAAGAGGGAGGAAGGAAGCCGCAAATCGTATGCATCAAGCCTGGCAATGACACTGGCATATAATTAGGTACCACAAGCGATCGCCCCTTGCGGGTAGAAAAACTTAGGCCTCAAGAGAATCTGACATTTAGATCGTTTTTATGATAAACGTATCTCTGGAACTACTGAACATATTTGAATGAAATAAAATACACTATTAAGTTCAATGTTCGCTCTTTGCCATTGTTGTCTTTATATGTATGTGTATATTTATCAAGGCTATCAAAAAACGTGATATAAAAGACAGCATCGCGGCCTGTCAGCGCGTGTGATCGGCATTTTCGCAGGTTGTCTACTTCTACTTGCTCTCTTTCTTTTGACCTCTCTCGGTCGTTTACCAACCGATATTTATAAAACTGGCATCATTGGAAAGGGCAAGAACTCTAGTTTCATTTGATACAAAGCACGCCATTGCATGACAAAAGCGGCATGTTTGAGTGAAGAGAAAATTTGTAACATTTCCTTGAAAAAATAGGGGTAAAAGTGGTAGATGTATGACATGCCTGATATCAGACGAAAGCTAAATATTAGAGGAATCTAAATATACCATTCATTTGAAAATCTAAAGTAAAACGCCCACCCTACAGCCATTATAACGCGTGAAGTGGTGACCGACTTAGCCGGCTCTTTGAGCCATAGTAAAACTAGGCATGGCTGAAAACGGTCAAGGCGAAACCAATGGATCGGCCTCAAACCTAGCGAGTGAAGGAGACAATTCATCAACTCGATCATCTGTAAAGCATCTTATCGGTAAGTAAAATATATTTTAGCAGTTATTTCTGTGATTTCGTGTTAAGAAAATGGATAATAGGGCTATAAAAGAAAATAAGGACGAGTCTTTGTTGTGGGAGTTTTGATATCCGGAACAGCCATGGAATGACCCGAAGGTTTTTCTAGGTCAACTGTGCCAATTCAAATTCATCATCCCCTAAGCACGTCAACGGTCTTAGTTACGGATGTAAACAATGAGCTAATGCGAGTCTATTATTTGTAGTATTTTGAACAAATTGAGATTCAGGAAGCAATAAGATGCTAATCTAGACCTACTAGATCTAGGTCTATGTGAAGTGTAGTAGTACTGTTCATGGTAACAATACTATTCATTTTACTAATCTAGATCCATCTTCTTAGACTATTTTTTTTCTAGTACTAGTAGAATGTCTTTCTAATTGCTAAACAATCTAGATCTAGATCTACTTTAGAAAGATCTAGATCTAGGATCTAATTTAGGCTAGATATAGAACTAAATCTAGAATACATGTATAATCTAGTTCTTGTAGGAGATGACTTAAATAATAGAATCTATGTTTCTTACTACATGTATTATTAAATTGTCACAGCTTGGCCTAGCATAATAAGTAAGAATAATAAATTTTGCTATAGAAAAAAAATGGCAATTGCTTATTAAATAAGTTTATGATCTTGTCCGTCCCTCTTTTTTCCGCTCTACAGAAGATGAAGTCTATACATGTTTACAGAGGCATTTCCTAAAGCAGGGAAAAGGAAGACGCCCAGATCTACCTAGTAACCTACTATTGAACTAACATATGATCTTTTGCTGAAACTGTATTTTTTGATGCTGGAGGGAGGTCACACGTACAAAGAGGTAGACTTTTCTAATTTATGAATTGAAAAAATTTGGATTGCGTTTTCAGTTGACCCTTTCTGTTACAGGTGTTTCACAACAAATTTTTTTTATCTATTTCTACAAATCCTATCAATAATGCTAGGCATGAATCTTCAGTTGGTATGCCTTATCAGCTGGAATACACATAGGGTCTGCACATTTTTTTGAGTCGATAGTTGCAGTCTGAGTACATATTATAGTAAAAGCGTATGAAGTGATAATAAATGATGCATTGCATTGCATTCTATTAATATGATAGACAAGTACCAGGCGTCTAAATTGACTTTTATATATTGCTTATGATGTTTTTCCTACGATTAGTAAATTGTGCATAAACCCTTCCTCTCATCCGAGTCTGATTCAATTTTTTCTAGTCTTTTTAAACCCCATTTCCCGTTCTCATCTTCCAGCTCAAATTATGGTTAACCAAGTTGGTGCCCAATGCAGAGCATGTGACGGACAGTCGTATTGCGCATCAAGTCAGAGAAGTCCTGAACAGATGTTCTTCATCAACAGAAGATGAGGTCAAGCGGTTTCTTGCTGAAGAGCATGATTTTAACTCCCTGCAACCACCTTTGTCATCACTAGGCTTAAACCGACTTCACCTTTTAGGCTATCAAAAACTGGAGGAATGCTCAAGTAGGCCCCCCATAAGGAATGATAGAGTTGTAGCCCTTGAACATTTTCGCTCCCGAGAGAGTTTACCCCCTATTTTTGTAAGAAAGTGGATTGGTAATCTTTGTCCAAATCCAGAAGATGGACTCTCTGAAAAAAGTGGACAAGGTAATTCAAAATTACAATAAATTAATGAGGAGTAAGAAACCTCAAATGTTGAAAGACTTTTTAGAACATCCCTTTTTTTATATCATTCCCGGTTCAGGTAGCATGATAAGTGATACAGCAATCGTAAAAGATAATGAGCTGATAAAATGTCCAGAGTGCATAAATCTAAAGAAAGTTTTATCTGACAATGAGCTTGCCATCAAAGACCTAAAAAAAAGAAACAGAAAAACTTTTGAGTATGAATAAAGACTTTATAGAAGACCTCCAGTTAAAAGAACAGTTGATAGTGGATTTAAATCTTGACAGACAGAAAAAAGAAACTCTTGAAAAAGAAATTAAAGAGCTTAGAATAAATTTGAAACAATACCAAAAGGACAAAGACATCGCCTCTTTGGCGATTTTGATTATGATCTTCAAAAAAGAAGAAATACTTCCCTCCACAATCGATCCACCACAAATATGTGGAAGCACAATAAAACATCTAAGAGGTTAGGAAAACAAAGCTTAAGTTGTTCTGAAAAATTGGTAAAGAAAGCAATCAAGTATGGCCCAGTAAGGGGAAAAAAGCACCAAGAAGAAAGAGCAGCCGTTAAAGAGAAGATTAAAGCAAAAATAAGACAAAACAAATCTGAGAAAGATAAGAAGGAAGTTAAGGAAAAGAAAAAAAGATTGAAGGTTATAAATGCCATCATTGGTGAATGTTCAAATTTGATAGAAACCAAACAAGAGTTAGATCAAGTCTTCCATGGTCCAAATGCTGTTGAAAAGTTAAAAGACCAGATAAGATTCAGAAGCTTATTCAGGGGTGAGAAAATAACTTTGAAAGGAAATAAACAAATGTTAAATAAGCAACTGCTTCATCATATTACAAGAAAAACTGATGTAGAATAAATGTAAATTAAGTTACCTTGAGAACTGACTTCATATTTATAAGATAGTACATGTAGATGGAATATTTTGGAGCTCATACATAATTGTTTTCATGTTCTGATGTAATCATTTTTTTTTTTTTGCACCACATGTAATACAATAATGTCTGATTTGTCAATAAAGTATTGTTTTGGTAATGATATAGATGGCAAATTTGAAATCAGCACTAAAAATTACATAATATGTGAAAATTTCAATGCTATATCTCTATTACTTTTTGAGTTATTGTAAAAATACTCTTATTTCCTGTCGTTTTTACCGATTTTTTTTGCCGAACGACAAATTTTGCTTCTGCTAGTGCTTTGCAGCATGCAAAAGTTTATTTTCTATGTTGTTTCATAAGTTGAAAAAAATTGAGTGTACTCTCTGTAATATGTTATATAAGTAATAGAATTATCACATCCCTAACTCTGTTATTCTTCCAGTGATAGATTTGTGAAAATGGCATCTGTCATGCTTTGGGGGCACATTTCATGATTTTTATATAATTTAAGTAATTTTTTTCTATTTTGATGATACCATATATTGTCAGTCTTCACTTCTACTAGCTTGGTGCTTATATATACCTGTTCACTGAGTCTATGAGTGTCCATTCTGACTTTTAAGAATAAACCTTAAATTCTGTGAAGATTGGAAAAGGGCATCTTGTGTTATTTTGTCGCAGTGGCGAAAATTTCTAAGTCGCCTGTTAATTCAAAGTTGTGTAACTTTTTTGTTTGTTGTCCGATTTTAAAAATTTTTTTTGCAAAATTCATTATTTCCAAAGAGCTATCCAACTCAATTTAATGAAAATTTCTCGTAAGGCATTCTAAAAAATGGCTTGTGGTACCTAATATAATGCAGTGATGGGCAAGACCATGTCAGCGTATCAGGCTTCCAATCACTTTGGTGTGGACAAGAAAAGCCTCCTAAGACGAGCCAGGAGTGAGATTCCCGTGAATGCTCACTGTGGGAGGACAACAGTCATATCATCAGGCAGAGAGTAGGAACTTGCCAATTGCCCTATCGTGCTTGCAGAATGGAACTGGGGATTTGGAAAGAAGAGACGAAAGATATTGTTCAAAGTTATCTCTCAGGCAACAACATTGACAACCTATTTAACTGATTCCGTCCATTCCGCCGCTCACAGCGGCACTAGGTCTATAGACCTATGCCATACCGCCGCTGTCAGCGGCACTATGAAACTGGTGTTCCATATCTTCAGCCGATCCAAGTTTTCTAGTTTTTAGATTTTTAGAGGAAGTAGAAACAGTCAATCAAGGGTTTCAGCGCAAATTTCATCTGCTAGACATCTTGTTTGTGCCGAATTTTGATACGAAATCGCAGATTTTCATCACTGAGAGTTTTCTATTATCGTTGCTAAGCGATCTAAATCTAGATCTAGTCTAAATACCATGTTTGCAGATGTATTTTATTGATTTACTGCTGGCCTAGCTGTCAATGGTGATTGGATGTCAGTTTATAACGTAAATTCTAACATAGTCTATGTTTAGACTTGTTTACATTTTTTCTGTCCGTGTAAAATCTAGGCCCTAGGTCCACATCCCCTAGCATAGATATTTCTTTGCACGCAGTCTACACTTCTCATGTCATTTGGTAAAACCTGGTAAGTCCAATTTTTGAAAAATATAAAAGTTGGCTTTTTTCCTACTTACTAGGTTTTAACCCTTCATTATATACTAAACATTTGTAAAAATCATCGTCCTAACCTGAGATATTCGTCTGGAAGAACCTAGTAAGTGCGCCTTCTTTAGGTGAAATGTTAATGTTTATCAGGAAAAACCTAGCAGGTTCAACAACCAATGAAATGCCAGGATTTAATTGTTGTGTTACCCTTAAAAAAATGGCTGCGCCCATGTCTTAGGATTTTGTTTTAGATTTGAGATCAAGGTAAACGATTAAAAATGATGTCTAGAGGTAAATATTTAGTTCAACTAGTCCTTAAGAAAAAATTAGAGTCAAAAAATGGAACAGCATTAAACAATACAGCAGTTGAGACCCTTGACAAGCAACTGCACTCTCAACAAGGAACAGAAAGAACGGCTCGACCTCATCCTCCTGATGAAATTGAAAGGTAAGGATAATCTAGATTCTAAGCCTTGAAATAGATCTAGTATTTTAAATGTTATTCTAAATCTAACTACATATGGTATTGATTAATGAGATAAAGTATTCCACTTCAAATGTTGAATATGGCAGATTTATATTTAGATCTAGATCTAGATCCCTAGGCAGTAGGCTGGCCTAGGCTAGCTACTTACTAACTAAGGCCGTAAGGGAGAACAAAATTTTGGTTTCTTTTGACTGCTGATTTTTAAATCTTTTTTGTGTTGAAATCTTGATTTTGCATACTCATGTGGTTTTTATTCTTTAAAGCTAGTTTATTTAGAGATCTATATCTAGAAAGTGGTTCTAAGTGAATTGAAATAGGCCTAATCAACTCAGACTATACATGTATGATCATGTTTTTGTGTGTTTTATAAATTAATTATGATGTCTGATGGTGAGTTTGCTCATGTATGTTTTGTTCTTCAATATACAGCTCCACAGATACCACTGAGGGTTCTGCCCATAGGCCTACACCAGAAGACAGCTTGACTACTGAATCCATAACAACCAATGAGGTGATCAGTGAAACTGCAGCAACAGCGCAAAAAGCGAGAAGGTAAGAGTTTTACTAAATGATAGCGAAAGTTCATAAAAAAAAAAACAAATCAGAACAAAAATACAACGAAATAACATAGTCCTTTTCCCAGTCATACTGCACCTCTCTCTTACATGCAGCATGGCGAAATGGTTAAGGTGTCGGACTAGTAATCTGTTGATTGAGGTTCAAAGCCGACACTAACAGCTGCATGAGATGTTTGCTAATATAAATGAGTTGAGAATGCTTATGGAATGTTCTTGGCCTGTCGGGGAAGTAACTGTAAAGTCTTGAGCCTGAGATCCTATAAATACTTTAACTTTAACTTTCACATGTTTTTTTAGTACCTGGCATTTAAAATAGACGGTTATGGTTTAAGGAAAAGTATTATTTTTTTATATACAAAATATGATGCCTTTTTATATAATCATTTGTTGTAGTAATTTGCTAGAAATTAAAGATAAATATTTTCTTCTGCATTGAAAAGTTCAAAACAATGATTTGTTTTGTATCCATTAGACCGTTATATAATAAATTTTAACAGGATATTTTGCAACATCTCAACCCTACCCCATCTCTTAAACTACAGGAAGAGACGTAGAGATGAAGAGGAAAAGCAACAACACTTGAAGGAGAAGTACATCCTACTTGATGGTTTGTTGAGACCTGTCGACGGGGATGCTCTTCAAAGCTGACAGAAGAACAAGGCAGAGCAATCAACACAGCATATTGGGAGTTAACCTTTCCAGAACGAAGATTATGGCTCGATGGTCACATTCTTGTTGAGGATGTAAAAAGAAGAAAAAGCTCTGTTTCTAACCCTAGTAGAAAACAATCTCTAACGTTTTCCTTGCCTTTGGCACTGACCAAAATGAGTGTTTGTAAAACAATGTTTTTAAGAACTTTAGGGCTTAAGACAGATGGTGTGGTCACTGAGTTTTTTAAAAAAAAAGAGATCAGGTTCACTGACCCAACTGAAAACTGATAATCGAGGCAAGGCAACCCCGCAAACTAAGTTAGATGATGATTTGATTGTAGAACACATTAATTCTTACCATCCACAGGTCAGTCACTACAATCTAAATAATGCCCCCAACAGAAGGTATCTAGATCCTCATCTGACCATTACTGATATGTGGAAACACTACAATGACAACCACCCTGAAAGAAAAATTAGTTACATTGCTTATCAACGCATTTTTACAAAGGAGAAGATAAGCTTTGGAAAACCCTCACAGGATGATTGTGACTTGTGTGCGAAGTACAAATCCCACTGCGAGGAAAATTCAAGCAGTGATCACGATTCACTTTCATGTGAAATGTGCCAGTTAGGAAAGGTGCACGAAGCAGATGCTTCTGAAGCCTGAGACAATTATAGGCGAGACCGCGAAGAGGTCTTAGATGACACGGCAATATTTGCTGCTGACATGCAGAAGGTAATCCTTCTACCCAAAATGACTCTCAAAGAGCATTTTTTTGTTAGCAGGCTAGTAACCTTTAACGAAACTTTTGCTTCTTTAAACAATACCACCGATTATGTTGTGTTATGGCATGAAGGCATAGCTGGGAGGTGTGCTTCAGATGTTGCTTCTGCTTACATGAAATGCATTAACTTGTGTGAGAAAGACAATGTTGTATTCTGGGCAGACAATTGCACTGGTCAGAATAAGAACTGGGTTTTATTCACAGCCTTGTGTTGGTGTGTTAACCAAAATTGGGGACCCAAGACAATCACTCTCAAATTTTTAGAAAGGGGTCACACTTTTATGCGCGCAGATAGTATACATGGCAACATAGGGAGTGCAATGAGAAAGCGTCCCAACATCTACACCTTTGATGATTTTGTTGATGTTTGTGACGGATCAGCAAAAAAGATCAGACCTGTCACATTAGGAGTCCATGACTTCTATGAGTTTGAAGATGGGCACAGGGCACGCACATCTAAAACGGTGACGTTGCCACTTCTGAACAAAGTTAAAGTTATTAAATTTCAATCAGGGTCTCGATCAATGTGGTTCATAAACAATTTCAATGGCCAGTTTGAGGAAGTAGACTTTCTAAAAGTAACCAAAATTTAAAATTGATGTTGGGGTACCAGTGAAATCCAGACCAAGGGGCATTTCCACTGCAAAGCGACAAAACATATTGAACCTTCTCCAGGCTGCCCATCCTGCTAAAAGAAAATTCTGGATGGAGGTCACCATAAATGATGAAACTAGTGAATCAAAATAGAAATAAACTGTCACATAAAGTGTCCTTTTAAATCATTTTTGTTCTTGTGTTCATCATTTGAGATTCAACGTGTTTTACGATTGAAAGGTTGTGATCTGGTTCAACAAAAATAAAATAAAATTGCATAAGAAACTTCTAGTAAGGTACAAAATAGGCACATTTTATTAGATATGGGAAGTGCACATTTTTTTACAATTATTGCTCTAGTCTGCATACAGATCTATTCACTTACTAGGTTTTTGCAGATCAACGCTTACACATTTTATTCACTAATATCTGGTAAAACATAGTAAGTCTCATAGCACCTAAAATTTTAAGAAAATGAGGAAATCAAAATTTTCACAAGAAAGCAATAGCTTTGAACATGAAACAATCGCACAATATACACCTAAACTATAACACCAGTGCTTAATCCCAAGGTGAAACGAATTTTCCTTGTTTTCTCAAAATTCTAGCTGATGGAGTTACTAGGTTTTTCCAGATGACATGAGACTTGTAGTATATATATTTATTTGCAAGTAATCATTTATACATTGCAGCTAGATCTATTGTTTTACAACTATTACTACTAATACTACTACTACTACTACTACTACTACTACTAGATCTACTACTTCTACTACTAGTAACTACTATGTAAAGAACTACAACGTTTTTTTCTTCTTTTTCTACAGGTACGAGAAGCAGAAACCAGCAACAACTTCAGGTTTATGCCCCCAAATGGAGAAGGGTTATTGGTGGACCTTGCCCCTGAATCCACACCGTTGGACGCCTTCCGCGCCTTATTTACACAGCAAGTAGTCACCTTTATGCTAGAGGCAATAAATGCATATGCAAGGCACAGGTGCCAACTGAACAACCCAGCTCGCAGACAGTATTTGCCAACTGGTACCCTGTCACAGAGTCCGAACTTTACAAGTTCATGGCTGTGATCATTCAAATTGGAATTGACAACGTCAAATCTATTCGTCTCTGTTGGGCCTCCGGAGACTCGCCAAGCTACAAACCATGGTACCATAGAATGTTTGCTAGGCCTAGGTTTGAGGCCATCTACCACAGCATGCTGCATTGCTCAGAATCAGCTGCAGCAAGTCTGAAAGAAAAAATAGAACCCTTCATGGAAATGCTCCTTCTGAATTATCGCAGCGCCTTTTATCCCTTCCAGGAACTAGCGCTAGAAGAGATGGTGGTAGGGTTTCAAGGACGTTGGATTTATAAGATGTTCAACCCTTCCAAACAAAAGAAGTATCATATCAAGGTCTTTGGTTTGTGTGATAGTGCCACAGGCTATGTTTTGAATCTATTGACTTACTTCGGGGAGAACACATCTTACCAGCCTGATGCAGATCCAGACGGTGGCCAGGCCGTAAAGGTGTTTGATACACTCCTTCAGCCTTTTTCAAAAGGCCACCATGTGTTTGCGGACAACTACCTGTCAGCGAAAGGCTTTTATTTTACTGGAACGCTAAATACGAATCGTCGCGGCTTCCCACCCCAGATTCGCACAGAAAGCATAGCCAATCTGGAACGGAAATGGTTTTTTACCTCCCACGAAGGCGTTGACATTCTCTGTGTTATGTGGAGGGATAAAAAAGCGAGAAAACCTGTTGTTGCTTGTTCAACGTCTTCCTCTACGAAAATTGTAACGCAGGTTACACGCAGAAAGACAACAGAGAAGCCAGAGATTATACACAGATACAATCAAAATATGAATGGGTGTGACAGGGCTGACCAGCAGACCGGTTACTATGGTGTTTTCAACAGGAAGACCATCAAGTGGTGGAAAAAACTTTTTTATTTCATGTTTGAGATTACGCAGACCAACGCGCACATCCTGTACACCCTGTCACACCCAAATCAGAACCGCTTGAGTTTGCTTCAATTCAAACAAACATTGGTTGACAAACTGACAAGGCTGTCAATCCTGACAAAAACTGAAGCAAGGCAACCTGGCAGACCAGCCACTTCACTCATAGAACGTTTCACTGGGAACAAGCATCTGATTCGACACTCGCCAAACCACACAAACTGCGAGTATTGCGGCAAAGGTTCGGGGAGCAGGAAGAGGACAAATTTTTTCTGCATCAGATGTTCAAGCCACCCTCACCTCCATCCCAAGAACTGTTTTGAACAATTCCATTTGGAAGCAAACATTGAGCTCTAAAAAACTTTAGAGATTGTGTAAAGAGCAGTTTAGAGATTTATTTTCATTTTATTTCAGTATTCAAGTTATTCTTTAGATGTTGTGAAATTTGTTGTTACGGTGCCAGTTTCGCTATTATTTTTAGAAAATTCGAACACAAGGAAGAGATAGTAAAATTGCCATAAAAAGTGTAAATTTTATTCATACTCTTTGAAATTTGACATGGACATACAAGAACAATGTGGCAACAAGAATATATGAATGTTTTTCTGATTGGATTACTGGTTGAGCTGCAGATGATGCGGTAAGTTGGACTTTAGATAAGTTTCAGGTCCCCCCTTTTTTTTGCATAACATTTCATCATAAAAATAATTTTCAAAATTTTTTTCATAACCCCTAACAATGTGCACATTGTAAAAGCTTGTTCATTTCTGAGCAATTTGATATATAATATGTCCTACTTTGGTGTGTAGGTTCTCTTAAAACTAGCTGCCAAAGGCATTGGTCTTAAGACTATAACAATGAAGAAAAATAACTATGGCCAAACCAAACGAAAAACATGGATGGAATCAGTTAAGGACAATCGTCCCGGACCAGACTGTCAACGTGATTTTCTTACACGCCATTCAAGTGTTGTTTCAAGAAAAACAGAACAATTGAGCAATTCTAGGACCAGGGCAGAAGATCCTGAAGTGATAGACAATTGGTTCAATCTGCTGGAAAAAAAACTCTCACTGAAGCAGGAGCCTTCCATGTGAATTATTCAATTGTGATGAGTCAGGTTTTGTCACTGATCCTAAAACTCAGATTGTTCTGGCTCGCAAGGGTGCATCTCGTGTGAATCAAGCTATTGGTGGAACTGGAAGTGGGAGAGAACAAATAATTTAATTGTGCCGTTTCAGCAAATGGCCAAGTGCTTCCCCCATACGTAATTTACAAGGGAAAGAACTTGTACATGGATTGGACTCAGGGTGGCCTTGAGGGAGCTGCGTTTACAATCAGCGCCAAAGGCCCTTTCATATAGTGGTTAAGGTATAGATCTAAATCTACTACTAGATCTAGTACTACAGATCCTAAATCTAGCTCTGTGCTTGATACTCATCTAAATCTATCATCCATTCTTCATAACTGTAGAATTACAGGAATCTATCACATGAACTAGATCTAGATTCTACGAAGCAAGATCTGGAAAGAGTTTGTTTTAGGTACGGACTAATTCTAATAAGTTCCAAGTAGGAAACACTTTAGTGCCCGTATTCAGAAGAATTTAA
>JAWDGP010004972.1:47500-112500 GCA_033675545.1 Elysia crispata | reverse complement strand
TGTCAGGGAGGCTTGTGGTGAAAGACAGTAGAGAACATTTATGCAGAAAAAATCATTTCGAGCTGTAATACATAGGATAAATATCATAGAGATTAATGTTACACACATCAAAGCTCATACTGTTTATGGTTACTCTGGGACACTGTAAATCGTACATATTGGGATGCAAGTTTTCTGATAAAGGTTCAGAGCATACATTCCTCAGGTATTTCAGGAAGGAATAATGATTTGACCAAAAAACTCTTTATAAAAGGGCTTTTTGGAATCATTAACACATACTGATACCAATAAATATTGTTGAAAGCAGGCTCACCTCTCACTCCATCTTCACATCACATCATCTTGTACTTAACACTTCATTCAGGGGATGACATGTGACCAATGGTAGAAATACGATTGAAAATATCAAACTGCTTTAATACACAAAACTATACATAATGAAAAGAAGCGTTTGTCTCCTCATCTCAACATTTTTTTATGGAAGTAATAAATAGTGATGGACTTTTATTGTGCACATAAATTATATGACAATAGCACTTATAAATGACTACGTAGAAGTCTAAAACCTCTCATCAAAATACAGCAAGAGGTTTTTATACATGAAGAAACTGCTCTTTATGTCTTGTGTCGTAAAAGAAAGTACATCTTTAATAGCACAAGAACTGTAATTAGCTCCTGCATGAGAGGTAATAAGTGAAAGAATGACAGAGGAACACAACCACAGTGGAATCAGACTTAGCAGGACAACATTGTCATTTGCTGCCAAAAATGCCCTTTATTTCCAATTTCAAAAGGACATCCTTTAAGAGAAACTCTTTGACAATAGAATTCTTTGGTCATCTGTTAAGCCCAACGAGATTTTTCTCGCTGAATTTGAGATCTAGTAAAATTGCATAAAAACAGCAAAAACAAAACATATTAGCCACAGAGCTTTCCCTGCCATAGACCTACTTTAACACTTGAATGTCATACAAAGTAAGATAAGCCCAAGGACAGGACGAGCAGTAGTAATCGTTACTTGATCATGTGCTATAAGCTGCAGGCATGATTGGTAGGTTTTACACCCAGACTTGATGCTCCATTCCAATCCAGATATTTTTCTGCACATCGTTCTATCTTTTTCTTACTCTGAACCCCTTTCAATTCACTGATAATAATATATAATGCCCATGCCAATTTCAAGCTAAATGCTTCCACAGCCTTCTCTGTTATTTTACCTCCAATCCACCAGATGACCATAGGCCAGAAACTTTCTTATTTTGACATTCTGAATTCTCAGTTAGGCTTAATGCTGCAAACAATCCACCCAAGAGCTAGATCTAAATCTTCATTTACATGCAAACATCCGTTTGTTCAAAAAAAAAAAAAAAAAAAAAAAAAAAGAAGCACAGCTTGATAAGCACATGTTCAATACTGTAAATGGAGCACAACTTCTAGCAACCAAAAGAAAATAAAACAAAATATGCAAAAAAATTACATTGGAAAGCAAAAATGCAGTTTCACATAATAAAGCTAAAGTAAAGTTTTTATCATGGTAGCCAAATTTACAATTATGTTCTAACTCTATAGCCATAAAAGGACAAGTATCCAATGGAATGATTTCCATTGCCCTGAAAATCTGTTAAATGTGGGCCTATTTGTATGAATTTAATATCTGAATTTAGTTAGGAATATCAGGTCTGCAAAAACAGCCTTATGAGATCCCTTACTCATAAACCAGTCTTTGTTTTTGTACAGGCTAAGTTCAATAACTTATGTAATATCCAGCACCCTTGCAACACATGAATAAACTCTTCATTCCAGTACCAAAGGAAAAAAAAAGCAATCAAATTATTATTCCAGCACAATAGTTACTATAAATACATTCAGCATTACACTATGCATGGCCTAGAATGTTGGCATACACTTTCATAATGATCAAAATAAGTCTTACTGTGTATTACTATTGTGTTTTCAAAGGTTAACTCACTGTCAAAAATTGTGTTAACACATTTAAAGATAATTTTAGTAGATAGCTTTGGAGCTAGGAAGATACTTAAATTTCGAAAATTATGATGTACAGTATAAAATTAGGTATTGTACTTAAAATGTGCACCTTAAAAAATTGAATTGTCATTCAGCTATGTAATCGAATCAGTTTTCATATTGTCAGTCTAAGTTTTTGCTCTTTTAAGATGCATATATGATGGTTTTATCTCCCTTAACTTCTGAAAAAGCCACAAGTATGTTGGGTCTTTAAGGTGCAACTACCAGACAAAAGAGTGCATGAATTAATCCAGCTACAACCACCCAAACCACCAAAAACCTCACCAGGATTATCATGGACTGTGGTTGGGATGCATCTTCAGCGGACCATTTAGGTTTGATTCAGTGATTTGAAGAATAAGTTGAGCAGTAAATATTCTCACTTTACTAAGAGAATTCTTTTTTAAAAAGTCTTGAGGCTAATTGTTGGGTACAAGAAAGAATGTCTATATGTTTTATGTTAAATAAAATATTGTCATATAAACTTTTTCAGTAAAACTTAATTCCTCTTCAAACAGTTTCAAATTGCATCAGTTCATACAAGAAAATTATTCTTGAAACTATTTTCAGGAAAGGAACCTGACAATTTTTTTTCAACTTTAAAAAAAAATGTCCTGAAAGAAGAACTGAAGCATTTCTTTAAAATGCCAATATTTAAAGCCACCTGATGACAAATGTTTTGTCCACTTATGCCTTTTCTTCTTAAGCATAAAATGATTAAAAATCTTAGGGTTCAGGATAAAATAAGGCAATCTGGTCATATTCTCTACAACCATTAGAATGTTCCTTCATTAGTCCGTGAATCTTAAACACCAGCATTCACCCAATGTTGTCAAAAACCTAAAAAATTTTAATATTGTAAAAATCAGCGTGACATATAACAAATTTATATTCTTTAGGAGAACTAAGTTACATCGAAATAAGTTCCTCTAATTGGCTTTGTAAATCATTGATAGATTACTTTTCATTTTAAAAAGTTTTTGCTAAGAAGAATTGAGGTAGAAGAGATAGAAAACTGTGTGAGATACAATACCATGATAGGTAGGTAACCCTTTGATCAGAGATCCCTCTAATCGGCCTCCAAATTAGGCAATAAACTCTAACATGCAGATGGCAATGAAGATAGAGTTAGTTGACTTGCTCACAGATGAGATTCACTGAATCTTACTTGTCATTGCTGGGCAATTGCTTGATGTGACTTCCTATAGAGAAGCTATCATCATCTATCTGCACTAGTGTCGAGCCCCAAGGCTTGCTTGCATGATTCATAAGTTGCAAAGGAGATGGCCACTGTGGGCATGATGCGGATATAGTTTACACTCATCCCCCTGAACAAGCCATGTGTGATGCCATTTTCATGATAGATGCTCACCAACATTTGGAACCAGCCTCTGAAAAGAAGCATAAGTGTGAAGATTAAAAGTAATCACTTTTTGAAGGTGATGTTCATACTTTTTAATCTGGCAAGCTATTAATATTTTTGTCAATGCATTGTTGATCTGCACTAATCACAATTATCTTTTGTCTTCTTAATCTTTTTTCCTTTCTACGATACAAGTGAGTAATTTAATGTCAACAAATGTCATCCAAGAGGATCAAGAAGGCTGCTTAAAAGCTCAGCTTTCTGTCAGTCTTTAAAATTCTTCTTTGGATATAATTGCAACCCTAGACATAACAGAGATAAAAAGATGAGACAGCAGCCTTACCTCCATACAGCTGCATTGCTCAATCACAAAAGAATTTTGGTCTCTACTCAATTTATACTTGCCAAAAAGCCCTAGCTATTCAGATTTGAAGTTTATGTAAATAATTACCTTGGGTGTTTTACAACGTGCAGCTCTTTACTTTTTAGAGCCATGCCCGACAGCTGCATCCGCCTTCTCACAACATCCAAAGGGTAACTGCATAAGAACAAATTCAGGAAAACGCGGTGAATTTTGAGAGATTTAAGAAAGTTGAACATAATGTGTTCTTTATTTGTACACAAGCAAAGGAAAAAACCATTACCATTACATTTTTTCCTGATATTTAAAGTATTAGAATATAAATAATGTTTATAATAAAGTTATCATATCAGCCATGAAAAATCTAGGAAAAAGAAAGAATGAAGTAGTGGAACAAACAGTATACCGGACAAAGAGGAATTGGAGGAAGCATGGAGCACCAGAAAAAAAATAATTTTAGTATGACAATTGACCGAATAAGAAGGTGGTAAAAAGGAAAAAGAAGAACTAAGGCCATCAAAATTTAAAAAAAAAAAGAGGAAAGAATGATGGAACTCTCAGCTTACGATGCAGTCTGTGCAATAGCCCCTGCCAGCCCTCCACACACAAGCTTTGCGGGCAAGATGAGTACAAGTCCGCAGGATGCCTTGTGTGTTCCAAGTGTATCAGGGAACTTCTCCAAAGCAAAATTTTTCAGCATCTCAAAACTACAAAATGAAAGACCTGTACCAGGAAGAAAAAGTAGACTTTTTAGTAACAAATATACAGATCTTTAAATCATTTCAGTGATGCATTGTTTCTAATATAATCTGCAATGATGGACATTAACAAAATAGCCTGTTAACTGAATAACATTACTGATCAATGTTAGGATTTGCTGTGCAACATGAAGAAGGTAATTGCCAAAATGCTAGCACAAAGTCCATGGCCTAGAGATAAACCAGCTTATGATCTAAATAATTAAAAAAAAATAATGAAGTAAAAAAAAAATTTTAATTGCGCAAGAAGAAAAGATTCCAGGCTTTCATTAGTGCATTTTATTGTTATTTCAAGATCATTATTTCACATGTCATTCCCTTGAAATTATATGAGTAATGTCATTACATTTTTTCTTATGACAGTCATCACTTTAGTTGTAGAAGCCTCTGCTGTTTTTGCTATTTTTTTATTTTTCTCTCAGGATCATTGTTTCTTCTTTTATCAATTTGAATATATGAGAGGTGATCAAACAATCTGGCAGTAGGCCTATTGTGTTATACCAGCATAAGGAGCCATTCCGAGAACAGTAGGAACGATGCCCTGGTAGAGTCCACGCGCCCCTCCCTCAAGAAGAACAATTGATTGGATCGTGTGCAAAATGCCTGTGTAGACCACTTCACCCTTCACCTGGAATGCCAAGCGGCTACGAATCATATCTAGGGGATACGTGCACATCACAGAAGACAGACCTGGCGAACCGTTCAAACATTTTGGTGTAATAAAAATAATAATAATAATAATCAATATTGAAACAATAATAAAAGCATCAACATAATCATGTACAAAGAATTCCACAAGTTAATTCTCATGACTAAAAATTAAAGGCACTGGCCCTGTACATGCACATTTAATATAATTTGTATTCTAACGGATAGGATAAATGAAATGATGCATTTTCAAGACAGTATGAAACAAATTTAAACAATTTTGTGGAGACGATTTATTGTGAATAGGATTGCACAATTTATTGATTCAAATACATATACAATTAAACTAAAAGAATTTGCTCAACTACATCATGTGTGAAAAGCGATTAGAGCAAAGGGCCTTTTAGATGATAAATCCTTAATATTATTACTCATGGCACAATTAGAGTTTTGTATTAAATCTTGAAAGTGAAAGAATACAAGTATTTAAAAAAAATATTATTAACACAAACCTGCAAGTGAGCCGCATATTAACTTTGATGTATTTGGTGAGTGACTTAGATAAGGTAAGTTCTTGGCTAACTGTAAAAAGAACAGAAGAGACAAAAAATCTAAAGATGATGCAAACCTACAGACATAAACAAAAAAAAATGGTTTGATCTCTCATCAACAGCGAGACTCGCCACCTCCCCCTCAGTGTCTCCTATAGCGATGCATACGCCGTAATTGTCTGTCAGCGCCTGCTAGGTCTATTTGTCACTAGGACTTCAAAGGGGCCGATAGTAAGTAAACTTTGCTTGTAACAGGCATACAAGACATGGGTAATGATGACAGGTCAATCTGTCTAGACCTACCCTTTACTTAACCAATCAGTACATGGGTGTGAAAAAAGCTGGTGGATAAAATCTCTTTATTGATGGTTAGGATGCCAGCTAGAACATAGGACACTAGGGAGCTTTGGGTTCAATCCTTTGTTGAGTCCTCTCATGGGACTTTTAGGTCTAGCTTTGCCTAGACAGACAGCACCCATGTGGCTTAAGGAATATTCAGGAACAAGGGAGAGTTTATTTTTTAAGTCAGCTTTAGACTGAGTTTACACAGAACAAGAAATTTGTGACTGCTATCTGAATGTAAACCCAAGTCTTGATATAGATCTCACATCAAGATCAAATAAGCACTTGGGTTTGAGACAAAATTTCAGGTAGAACGAGTTGAGATTGACAGATTGCGTTGTTCAGAAGTACTTGTCTTCAATTCACAATAACCAATATCAATAACAGATACTTTAAAGCCATTTTAGTATTTTTTGTATAAAGGAAGGAGGTGAAATGTGAATTGAAAGACCAATACTGTCGACCAAACTATAATTAAATATGTGATTTTAAGTAAATCTTTCCTAAAAAAAAATTAAATAATACTTATGAAATCCTTTCAGACACCTTATATGATTTCATAAATCAAAATGCCTTCTTGAAGTAACTCACTTTTTTCAGTTGCTCATAAGCAAGGAATTGTATAGCTGCATAGGGAAAGATCCGTATCATTTGAACTCCATTGCCTTTATAGAGTCCAGTGAAACCCTCCTTGTGGATCACATGTTTTACAGTAGAGAAAACACCTGTACACATCAAATATAATTAAGCATTTTAGAAAGGTATGTAAATATGGAAGTATTTACTTTGTAAATATTTTTGGGTTGTGTTTAGGTAGTCGCATGAGACTGCGTAGCAGTAGACCTAGTTTCCATGTTTCTTAAAATAGCACACATGTCGCTGAAGTCTCATCCTCGGACCTTCTTTGCTTAGGACTAATTAGCTACCTTCCTCCTGCATTGAACCTGAAAAGACAAAGCCAAAACAGTTAAACTGGTGTATAGATCTAGTAGAGTAGACCTACATTTTTCAAAGTCGCAAGCCATTACTGGTGCCATAGAACAGGTTCCAAGTCTAAAGGTAGGAAAGGAATACAAAAGCTTGGCTGACTTTGAGAAGATTTTAAAGGAAAGTTGTCAAGAAACCGGCGAGAAATGGCGTAAAGGAACTGGAAGCAGTAAATAGTCATGTGTGCTATTTTAAGAAACACTATGACTGCCTAGACAAACCTCTACCGAGTCTCATGCCTTTAAGCAGATCCACAGGTGTAAATATAAGACATAGTTTATCTGGATAATCAGAAAATTTGAGAAAAACAACAAATACATCCTTCATCTACCAGCTACGATATGAACCCAAATTTATATTGAGTCCGAGAAATCTTTCTTAACCAATTAGCCCAATTCCCCCCACCTCCCCCCAATGTCTTAGCTATGAAAGTTTGTCTGGCAATCGAGTCCTAGGATGAGACACTATAGTCATGTGTGCTATTTTAAGAAATGCTGTGCAAGCGTAGACAAACTTCTGTGGAGTCTCATGCAACTACCTACACACCATCTACAAATAGCTGATTATAATGCCTATAAAAATGTGATCTCTATCTAAATTTTTAGAGAGGGTATAGTCATAGAATCATTGGAAGTTGGGCATCACATTGTTTAATAACTAAGTTTTTTTTCGTTGCAATTTCCCCTTTCATTTAATTAACAAAGATTAAAAAAAAAACATTTTGATTGTGATATAGTAATCAATTGCCAGCAAAAATGTAGTTTAGGTGAAATGAAATATGTGATTCTCTTGACAAATGTTTTCAAAATGTGGAAATATCAAAAGGTTATTTAGAAAAAAAAAGGATCCCGAGTCATAAAAATCATCTCAGTTTGGGGTAAGGACTGATGCCATTTTCGTGCACTTTGTTTCTCAAGAAGAAAAAAAAATACTGAGTAAAAGAAATAGCTACCAAGGATCTAAAGACAAGGAATTTATCTTGGATCAACTAGGGAATAAAGCCCACAGACATGGCACCTGGGCAGCTTGGCCAAGGTCGTGAATGAGTGACTCACCAAGATGTTTGTAGTGGACATTGTGTGCCTGGAGAAGAATCTTTACCCTGTCAAGGGGCGCAACTGCTGTTTTTGCACAGCATCCAGCAATTCCTGAGTAGCAAAGAGTAAGTAAGCAAACATTATTTGAAAACTCTTCCAGTTTCTAAAACCAAATTTTTGATATTTGATTCTTTCAGTTCAAGACACAGTATTTTTATAGACTTGTATTCATGTTTGGTACCATAAAGTAACATTCATGCTGATGATTTGAGGCTTATTGTATTAATAGAGCAAATCATAGTCCCTGCCCACTGCACTTCCTATTGGCTTTTTCATGAAGAAATTTTTTAGATTCGAAATGTTAGTGTGACTTATCTATCTATTTATATCGCAACACTTTTAAAATGTTTCCTTTGTTTCTTAATTCAATTTCAATGATCAAAATGTATTTCAACAATACAAAATTATTATGTTTGTCAGTTAAAAAAAAATTTATGAAAGTTCCACGAAAAATAAGAATTATCAAATTTTTACACCATTGTCTTTGTAAAAAAAAAAAAAAGGATGATAAAGACTTTTCAAAAGAATTATAAATTTCACCTCCTGATAAGAATGTCTTTGCTGCAATCATGACATTGCTATCAGCTACTTGCTCTGCTTGACCTACCATCTTTGATGGAAGTCAGACTGATGACTCTTGGTTAAGACATATACAGGTATCAACTATCACAACCAATACCCAGGAGGTTGAATATCCTGCTGAGCGAGACTGGTGGACAAAAATGTTTTGGCCAATTGGTCTTGGCCATTTTACCTCCTAAAACTGGAAAAATGGGTTTCTATAGAGAAAAAAAGATAAAAATAAAACAAAAGCTGTAAATCACAATCTTTTGCTAAAATTTCACAAGGTTTCAATAATTCATAAAAAATGATAAAATTCTAACATTGCACTTCTTTCGTTTCAAACATTTTGAAGCACCAACTACTTACTTACATGTTACAAGTAACAATACCAATAAAATTTTTACAAATATTGATTTATGCTAATGATGAGAACCTTATACAAAACTATTGTTGATATAAGTGGTGAAGAAAAGTTAAAAAAAAAAAACAGGTACAGCTCCAAAATACATAACACAATACAAAGCACATGAGCTTTAAGCTTCACCCTTCATAAGACACAATAGCAAGAATAGGAAATAAAACAAGGATGCTCAAATGTAGATTTTAAATACAAACTTAAAAAGATAAATACAAAAAAGCAAATGATAAGGGACCATACAATAAGACGAAAAAAAGTAGTATAAATCAATGACTAAATAATTATTCACAAAAGAAATAAGTAAATAAAGAACAAATGAAGATAAATGGAATAAGTGAAAAGCATGCTGAAAATTTTCTTACAAGTTGCAGAACATCAAATAAGGCAAGAATCCAATAATCTACATCAGTGTTCCCTGTTATCACAAACAATAATCAATTCCTGTTAATGATAGTTATTTTTATTAAAACATTTAAAGACTTTTTGCAACGAAAGTATCTTTTGGTTTCTTTAATTGTAAACCATAACATAGAATTTACTGTTTTTTAAAAAAGCAATTTTCAAATTTTTTTTACCTTACTTAACATTTTCAGCCATACAGACTAGATGTAATGTGATAAAAAAAAATTATGATACTAATAAATCAAGCAGTTTCATCATACTTCTCCAAATAACCAGTCTCAAATCTCAAACTCAGCAGGATAATTCAGTTTCAACATAGTTGTAACAACAGCTGGAAGAAAAGCAAACCTATCACATCTCAGTGGGTGTCATTATCACTGGATTAAATTGTATGCTGAGGTATGGAACCTGATACATGTGTGACTAAAGTGGTGAGTGTGTGAGTATGCTGATCTGTTCCTGAAACCTGATCTTTTTCCACTATGTATGGGCCAGGTGCTGTGTTAAATCTTTGGGATGGATTTTGATACATATATACACTCAGTACTCAGGTGTAAAATGAGTACTCCACTTTTGGAGGTGAAAAAATTTGTTTAGTATTTACTCGTGTTGAAAACATGGGGTATCATGGAACTTTTGGAAAGCGCTATGATTATCTTGGAGTAATTGGTCTTTATACATTAAGTTTATTTTCATTCTGCTCTTTAGTTAAAAACTTGACCAGTTTTATTTCATAATTTTCCTGAAGTGGTTGGGTGAAGTCAACTATAGATACAGTTCAAATTATTTTAAAACTATAGAAGTTATTTGAAAACTGAACAAAGGTAGCCTTCTCTTAAAAGAGGTATTATATTATTTTGCATAATTAGACCTTTGAATTAAATGACAGTAAATCAAAAAAAAACTATTTATGTTCTGTCATGAAGAGCATGCCATGCATATTTTTCTTATTATATCAGTAAATAATATAATTTGTGTACTCTCTATTAATTTATAGATTTTATCACTGTTAAGTTTTACTATCTTACTGGAAACGAAAAAAAGCAAAAAAAAAAAAATTGTGGCTAAAAATAAAAAATAAGAAGAGAATCTTTGATTTTAAAATTTCAGGAGCTAAGTATTCCATGATTATTATACTGACAAATTGCAAAATACTCTATCATAACCTTTTTGAGTACATGTGACATGTACAGTTGTACAGGAAAAAGGCTATTAAGTATTGGCTCACCAGGAACAAGCTTTACTACAGGTAATTAAAAGGTGATTTCATGAAGCATGAACAACTTGAAGATGATATTTCATACCTAAAAACCAGTTTTAATTATTTTTAAAATTAACACATTGGCTGCTAAGTCAGTAATGAAACCAGGTTGAATAACATACATATGTCTGTATTCAGCACAATTTAAGAAACAATGAAATGTCAGCTTGAAAGAAGTTGGTATTTAGAAAAAAAAAAAAGCATTTTTAACAAACTCTAATAGAAAAAAATTTGATGAAATCATCACAATTTGGTGAAGAAATAGAAGACCTTTGCAATTTTTGACATACATTACAAAAACAAAAAATGTCAAAATCACAATAAAAAAAATTCATTAGGACTGATAGTGTGGCATCATCGTACGTAACTTTGTCTTTCTCATAGGAAGTGAATTACGAGTGTATAAAGCTTGTGCATTCAAGTAGGATATAAACCTCAGTTTCATATAGATGTTTCTTTAAGAAGCATTTAAAAAAAAGGGTTTTATATTGAAGAAAAAGTTCTATCTTCTTAACCAGATATCCTTTCAGATAAAATACATCAATTTTTTTCAACTTTTGTTAAATATTGCTTTACTTTAGTCGTTTAGAGGTTACTTTGCTGAGCTAATGGCATTTTTTCCTCTGGTTCACACAGAAATAGAAAATACATCTCATATTTCAAACATTTTTTTGCAACTTTATGCAGTCTAAAATTAATTCTCACTCTCAGTTTAACAAAATCCTTGAGGAAAAGTTGAATGTTTTTCTTAGTTCATCTCCAGAGGTCCTAATACCACCCTGCAAATAATAAATTGCTTTGGTTGAGTGTTGCCCACTCTGCAGCCGTTCAAAATACAACATGTATGCAAGCAGATGGAAAGTTTGGTGATAGTAAGATTATATATTATTTGAATTGGCTAATTTTGATTTAATTATTCTTCTGTATTATTGATTTAATTTATTGTTTTGATTGTGTTTGCGTGTTTTCATGGTTATGTTGCCTGGTTTAGACATGGAAGTTTATAACACCAGTTGACAGCTTCTGAGTGGAGCTAAGCACAACCATTCAAGCTTGCTTGAATCTCCGCCCCTTTTCTATTTTTATTCTGTAATTCATGCAGCACTTTTAAAGATGATGACATGGATTTTACTAGCTGCATGCATAGTTCTTAGTGTAATTGTTCCCATTGATTCATGGATCTTGGGAGATTTGGGGGAACTAGATGCTAACAGTGATTGTTTGATCGCAAGATGTTCGATGTAATGTACTGTTTCTATTATCTCGGCCAGGTACAGTTATTCTGGGAAAATTGGATGTCCAGCTGGAAGGGGAAGAATTTTGTTTGTTGGTTGGCATCAACTTTTGTAGGGGGAAATTTAAATGCAGAATTGTGGAACTTGGGATTTGTTTGTCAGGGAACTTTGTTGACTTTGTCGACTAATTTATAGTATTTAAGTACGGCTGGTAAAGACCACTAGTCAGTGCATTTTTTGGATTAAACTGAGATGCGTGTCGTGAGCAGCGCTATTATCAAGCCTTCACTTGAGTTTGTATTGGATATTACTGTATGCTTTTCCTACTTGTATATCTCCGTGATTTGAGGAAGATTTTATTGATTTTAGTAACCACTGATTTTGTTTATCTCCTGGTTGGGGTTTAGTTTTGTTTTAAAGATTTTCACTATCTTAGTTTCGGTATATAGGGTTCTGTCATAGTTTACCTTAACCTTTCAGCCTTTTTATTTTGGGTTTTTCTTGGGGTTTTTAATATTGTGGTTTAAATAGTTTGGCTTTTATTTTTAGTGTTCTGTTGGGTTTTGATCATTCAGACTTTAAGCCCTTGTTTAGCTGGGATTTTATAATTGAGATTGTAGTAAATGATAAGTTGAAGTTATTGGGAGTTTCTCATTCTATCCGTCTTTCTAGTTTTACTTGCATATCCTTCCATTAGTACTATTTCTTCCATTACTAAACTTATCTATAGCATCTATTCCAACGTTATCTGTGTGCGTTACTTGAGTTATTTCTTTATCACAACAATCATTCGTTATTTGTTTTTAGTTTTTTTCTTTGCCAAAGGAATCAGTTTATTTTTGTTCAGAAGTTTTCGTCTTTTTTTTTAAAAAAAATTTCACTTGTGAACATATACAAAATATGGGCCTGTATAAAACCAAAATAAATAAAATTAAAACTTATCCTTCATAGTTTTCAATACTTTTCTTCTTTGTTAAAAGATTTCATAGTGTCTTGTTTTCCTGAACAATACCTAGTTACAAATGATTTGCCCTTACTCATTCTTAGCCCTCCCAATCTCATCTTTCCTTTGTAAGTTTGTTATTACCTCTTTACCACAAGACATATTGCCTCTTCCTTTTCTCCTTGCCTTGATCTCCTACTTCCTGTACTCAAAAGTATTTGACATCTTCACTACCTATTCTAAATAGTAAGCTCTAAGTCTAAGCACAAGTCTAGCTTAAGTAAGCTGAAGATATAGGAGAATGAACTTGTTCCTGAATGATCTAGTACTGAGACATGCTCTTATCTCACCATCACAGTCCCTGCAAAGGATTGGACCCAAACTTCTTTTAATTATTATCAGAGCTTTGGACTGATTAAGACACACCCCAAGCGGAGAACTTCTAATACCACCCTTTTAACCTATGTTCTGACTGATTCAGCAAGAAGTGGGCCCAGTCAGGTTAACCTGTCAACTGTATCCATGTTTTTCAGGTAAGGGACAGGCAGAATTTGTTTACAATTAGCCATTTTTAATTCTAAGGGACAGGTAGACCTAGCAGGCCTTGACATACAACTGGCTCTGAATGCACTGGATTGAGCTAAAGTAGGCTGGGAGAGGACAGGAGTGTTGCTATCTGGCGACAGGAGATTTAAGGGTAGAGTTTCTGTCTACAGATTGTGTCAACTCAGACAGAGAAGCTGAGCGGCAGATATTAGACTTGTGACAGCAGCAGTACTGAACATAAGAAGGACTAAAACTCAATGTTAACTGTTAAACCTGTGAATGCAATGAAAGGAACTTTTCATATTAAACTTCAACAAGAGCCTTGGCATGTTAATACAAAAGCTAATTTTTTTTTTTAATCTAAGTAGAAGACAAATTGTTCAATGAATCTCAATATTCATTGGACAATAACTGAGGCAGAAGTAGAAATTATAAGGAAATGAGTAATCAGGATTTGGCTGGGTTTGCTGTGTGTTCCTGGACAAATAGGACATTTGATGGCGTCATTTAACAGTGTTTGTTTCTAGGTCTTGAGTTGCTCACAATGAGAAAAGTTGTTTACCCTTGGCCAGCCACTTGGGACCTCCAATTTTCGGACATTTCTTATCTATTGATTTATATTTACTGTCTATACTAGATTGAGTCTGAGACTCTCAACTAATACAGAGATGAGAAATGGTCACAATTTTGTTGTACTAAACTGCTGACATCCATCAATGTCAGCGGCATAGATAGGAGCATTCTCCCCACCCTCACTCCATAATTATGGGGTAATTTCACTTTGGTTGGTTATTTCACTAGTTCATATTGTCTTCTCATGGCTCCAACGAACCTTGCATTCAACGAACTTTTAAAAATCATCGAACTAGTTCGTTGCGTCTGAGGTGTACTGTATCTGTAAGTTACATTATGATGATGCAGTTTTTTTTTAATTGGTAATTCTTTGTTAGAAAATGATTTACACATACAAAAATCAAACACAACCTTTTTCTATGGGCTGATCAAATGAAGCGCTTTTAAGTATGATGGAGGTATCATGCCCATTCGGAAGTCCTTCCCTGCATTTTACTGGCTCAACTGAAGCTTCAAGTTCATGTGAATGATAAAGTCAACAATCTGATGGCACGAATAATCATCTTGGATGTTTTTAACTACATTTATTGTGTTACAGTACAAAACTTGATATTGGAATTGAAAATATAAATAAAAAAGAAATGATACTGATATGATACATCCCCACGTTTGAGCAGATTGATCCTCAATGACAAAAAAAAAAATCTTAATTGGCATAGAATTATATTTTCACTGAATAATTTTTCTTTCATAAAATTTTACATATATGTCGGAAGCAAGTTCAACCTTATAAGCGCCTTACGGATAAAAGTTTCCATCTCACCAAAGGACAGGATTTACGGGGGATACAGAATCCAAGAATTTCATGATTTTGAGGGATCCATGTTCGGCCTAGTTGTGCTGAATACGTCAATACATGCCAAGCTTTTACTTTTTTTAATACAAGACCTCTAAAAAAACACTGGAAAAGAAAAACGTCAATAATGACCTCAATTTACTGTAAACAGAATGACAAAACTCTTACTGCATCTAGACTTCAGATCTAGATCTAAACCAATCTTTAGAATCTATAAATCTATTATAATCTAGTTCTAGATCTTGTCCTACTTCATTTTTTTTTCAGACCTAAATCTAGATCTAGATCTATCGGTCTATCTACTACAAGACTCCTTACCCAACCTAGATCTAGAATCTAGATCCTAGATCCATATTAGTATATCACCCGATTCGAGTTCCAAGATTTCCTTTAAGACTTGATTAGATCTATTATTGAATTCATTTTTAACTGATCTAACTTACATTGGATTTTCACGTATACAGAAAAAGTTCCTGTAATTCCAAATGTTCATAGGCGTGATGAAACACGCGAGGCCTCTGATAGAAGCTGCGACATCAGCTGATCAGGGAGTTCTCATCACATCAGTGAACAAAATTCCCACTGACTATGTTTCGTACAATGGGGTTTCATGTACCGCAGAGCTTGCTTAGAACTTCTATGTACCGCTGCGACGCTTGGTTATTGCGCATGTTCATGGCTATCCAGAATACGCAATAAGGATAATCTGCACTTTACACTTCACGTAACGACTAGGATGTACTGAAAAGATGAGAAAAATTGTTTTGTATAAATATAATTTGATCAGTGTTTTGTGTTGCTATCCCTGTTATAACCGTGTAAAATTTGGCTTTGAGAAGTTTATCTTCCCATATGTTTCACGAAGAATCTTACACGGAGACAAAGTAAGGTGGATAGAAGACAAAAGCAATACATTTAGAGAGTTGATTCCTAACAAAGACCTGCCTTTATTTGCTAAGATGGAAAGGCCCTTTGTATTTGTTTGAAGACGAGGCGGATAGGGAGAAGAAATACTAAAGCACGAAGTGAAGCTCTTTGTGTTAGGGGAGGGAGGTTAAGTTAAATAGGTTGAACTAACGTGAAATGAAAAAAAAGGGGGGGAAGGGGGGTAGAAAGAAGAAACAGCACAGAGAGAGAGAGAGAGAGAGAGAGAGAGAGAGAGAGAGAGAGAGAGAGAGAGAGAGAGGCAGACAGACAGTTCCTATTAGGGGAACCTGAAATGGATCATAAAAGTAAGGAAATGAATAGGATAGTGCAGGAGAATCGAGTCCTAGTCCAAATCTGACGAGCCGGCGGAGGGGTGGTGCAACAAGGAGGAAGAAGTGGGTTTTACTTAAGTGTGTGTGTGTGTGGGGGGGCCTTACAAATAGGAAACAGAGAGAGTGGGGGGGGGGGGGGTTGGTCTGATGGTCTGAAAGGAAACAGGCACACAACTTTATAACTACTGACAAAAAAAATTTAAAAAAAAAAATGTCCCGTACTTATAAAGTTGTGTGCCTATTTCCTTTTAAACCATGTATTATGTAAACCACTTTTAGACACACACGTATCCTTTTGGATCCTTTATAATTACCAAGTTGTCCTGCAAGTGTGGTGCGTTTGCTTTTCTATTTAGAGAGAGAGAGAGAGAGAGAGAGAGAACGCATCAAATATTGGCGATAATATTATACAATGCCGTCTCAATATGTGTAGATCTTTTTATATCCAGCTTTCACCATTTACTTCCTATCTGTTTAGTGAGACTAAATTTGTTGTTCCTCATTTTTGCCACACGTGTGAATCTGTGACTATATTAGTTGGTTTTTCCACATTTATAACATGAATAACTTTTTTTTTCTTTGATCGAAAATCCTGTTCTAAAATCTTCTATCTTGAACGTATTCTCAGCACAGAATTGGACTCGTTTATTTTTGGCATGGACAGAGACCATACCTCGAATAAGCTGTTATTTCGTTTCAAAATAAGGGGAAAGAGAAGTTGACCAAAAAAAAAAAAATTATTATCAGGTCGACAGTGATAAAATAGAGCGTCTACATGTTACAAATATCTTATAAAACATGGGCGGACGCTATTTAAAACCCCTAACTTCATCTTCACTTATAACGAAGTGCTCGGTGATGCGTCCAAATTCTAGGATTTATTTTCAAGCAAGGCAACAATTGATGAAAGCAAATCATTTAACAAAACCAATAATACTAGTTATACAAAACGTGTTGTATGAGTTTCATTTTTATCACCTATTGAAGCAGGGTTTATAAAAATATCTTGTGCTGAGATAGATTTATGTTGTTTAATTCTCCCTCTCTTCTCTCTCTCTCTCTCTCTCTCTCTCTCTCTCTCTCTCTCTCTCTCTCTCTCTCTCTCTCTCTCTCTCTCTCTCTCTCTCCCTCTTTGTTTTCATCTAAAGCGTATGAAATAGCCTTGGGATCAACCTGTCCCCTGTTATACCTTGCAACCATTTAGAGAATTCTCTTCCCGCATTGTTATAACATTACGTAAATGTGTCCGTAGGCTGTATGAATCCGGGTCTTGACATTACTAAAAAATCGGCAGAGGATAAGCTGATTAACGTCATTTGCGGTATACGGAAATACCATAACTATATCGCTGGCGGTTTACCCACCGTGTCTCTCCAAACCGATCATTTTTTTCTTCCGCAGAATGTAGCCTGCAGAGAAATCAAATAAAATAACATGTCATTAGTTTTTCGACTGAGTTTCCGAGTTATCTCTACACCTCTCCAGAACTTGCATGCATGATGCTCGGATTTGATAAAAATAATATATCTTATTTAAAAAAAAAATTGAACAAGTGACAACATAAGGGTAAATGCATTTTCCTAACTACTTATCCTGCTAATCTTTCTATCTGTCTGTAAATAGAAGAGTTTCTCGAGTAGGCCTGATAAACTGTCATGTCCAGATTTTGTGTCCTAATCGACATAGCTGGGGTTATTCTTATTTTAGTTAAAATGGAAAACAGTTAGCCTACTCTGACGAACTGCGCCACTGAGTAGTTAGCGCAGGTCTTACTGCAGCAATCTGTAATGAGTAGGCCCTATAATTCCTTCTATCCCACAATTCCCCCTTTCTTTACCTTTCCTCAACGCTCCTCGATTGGCGGTAAGCATCGAAAGTGGTAAAACCAAGGCCTACGTGCAGATTGGCGGTAAGCATCGAAAGTGGTAAAACCAAGGCCTACGTGCAGATTGGCGGTAAGCATCGAAAGTGGTAAAACCAAGGCCTACGTGCAGATTGGCGGTAAGCATCGAAAGTGGTAAAACCAAGGCCTACGTGCAGATTGGCGGTAAGCATCGAAAGTGGTAAAACCAAGGCCTACGTGCAGATTCCACTTCAGCATTAATCTAAGGGGAAATTGACTTGAAATTAATATATAAGTTGTGAATCTTGAACAGAAAGATTCTATGTTAGGTGAACAATTTTTCTATTTATTATACATGCGCTGCATATATGTTTTAAAAATTGTTTCTATTTTTTTTTTAATTTGTACTTATTTATTTACTAATTTATTACTATTATTTTTTTCTTGGTGGAAGAGGGGAAGGGGGGCGCGGAAAAAAAAGGGGAGAGGGCGTCCTGCAGGTAGTCTGGGATACTAGTTTTTGCTTTTACAACTGATGAGCAATCAATAATTTCAATAAGTTCCTCGTATTTTCTTCAATATGTGCATTTTCTACGACTAAATGAACATATTGAGAAAGTGGAGTGAAAATCGAATCGAGGGTCAAAATTGGAATAGGGAATAGGATCAGTATTAATCGGTTGAGGAAAAAAATTGTCTTATGATAAGAGCAAAATCCGTCTAATAAAGGAAATGTTTATTTACTTTCAAGCAAGATCAATCACAAAACCAGTAAAAGATCAGATCCGGCCCCAATGCTAACCTACACACCCTCCACCACTGAACAGAATTTTATTACGAAAAACCGTTCTATAAATTCAAAGTTGTCAAACTCTCAAGACGTTAAGCGTTAACTGCACTACTTGATGCCTGTTTGCGCTGAATGTGTGTCATTTGCCCCTTACACACCAAAATTAATGTTAATCCGACATATAGATAGGTCTGAGATATACTTAGGGGACGTTCAACAATTAATCCATTTTGTCTCAGTCAAATTTTAGTTTCTTCATATTAAAGACGATTTAAATATTTTCTAAAAATTTAAAAGCAACTCTAATTTAAGTAAATAAAAGCTTCGATCAAAAGCCCTTTTTGATAACACACCAAGGATTTAACTCAAATCACACAACGTTTTTACATTGTTTGTTCTAAAAGCGAATCAGATACTATAGCATTGCAATTGTTCCGTGCACTTCATGTCGGTAAATTTTACCGCTGTTTTTTTTTAAATGCCTCTTCTCTCTCACACATAGGCCTACACTCAGAGACATGGATGTTGTGGGCTCGAGCCTAGCACTGGTCACCAAAGCTTCATATGTGTGCCCTTCTGTGTGGTCAGAAGCATTTAGATGCTGAGTGAACCAATTCTACTCTGACCCCAGCCCTATGACCTTTACCCTCCTGGGCCCCGCTACTAGCTGAAGAGGCAAAAAAAAAAAAAAACGTTCTTGAGACAAAGATTTATCATTAGCAGCTGGTACATATAATTATTGAGTCAATTTAAAAAGTAAAAAATATTTCCATTATTCTGTAAGAAATTATAATTTTTTTAAATCTAAATTTGGAGTTTAGAATTAGAATTATCGAGAAATCTAGATTCCTTATGCAGATCGATAGGTGGAGGCATATCATTCCATTTCATCTGGATCATGTAAGTAAAAGGATAGATATAAAGACAATTTATAAGCCTGTTTAAATATACACACGCACCCCAGCCTCGCAAATTGACACCATTGTCCTGTTTGTAGAACGGGATTTTCATCTTGTTGCTTCATAATTTCTTTTTTTTTTTCCACTTCAATTTGCGCACCTCTGAACATTTTAGTAGCATAAGCGCATTGAAAATAAGATTTCTCCGTGCAGTGAATTCTTTTTTCTTTTTTTTTTTTTTAATGCGAATGCGGAATTACTAGCCCTATTTCTTGATTACTTTCATCATGGATGCCCCTTTACGGCATCTTACGTCAGGCTGTTTCAGTGGATTGGTGGCTGAAAATTAATGTGGAGCTCAGCGAAGTCTGTGTGAATTCCAATAATTTCTTAGATACAATATAATTATTAAAATTAAAGTTGATTCTGGATTTGCCTACCTCCCTCCCGCCCCCCGCCCCCCCCCCCCCAAAAAAAAAAAAAAAAATACACAACAAAACAAAACAAACAAACAGAAATCAACCAGGTTGTCTTTTCACCAAACAAAGCTCTTTGATTCTAGAAGCTTAGGTTTACGTCTCGCAGGTCGAAGAAGTGGGGAAAACAATCAACATTGTAAATAACAAGTAAACTGCACTATGATATTAAACATGATGTACCTCAATGTCTAAGGAGAACATTATAATGTTCTGCAAAATTTCAAATGTCATGATTGAGCAGTTATGGAGAACATTTAAATTAGACCGAGAATTGGAGTTCACAAAAATAGTTCGATTAATAGGTAAAGGAAATGAAAAGATTTAGGATTTGTTGAAAGCTTATTTTTTGTTTTGAAGAAAGTTTTTGAATGCTTGGTAAAATGAAAGCAAGGAAACATACATTTTTCAGCGTAGGTATCGGAATAGGTAAACTGGAACAGGAAAAGCTCATCCAATATTATTCACCGAGAAAAGGATTCATTCGCTAAAACAAAAAGATTTAAAAAGGGAAATAAGTCAGCATAATAAAAAGGTGTTAACATCACAGCAGTTTATGTCTCTTTCCAAAAAATGTTTTAGCTAAGAAATCAATTTGATTGTTATTTTCAGTGGAAAAAGAAGTCATTCCTCTATTACAATAGGGAAAGAGCGTTGGACTGACAATATAGAGGTCGGAGGTTCAAATCCTCCTGCTATTTAGTAATGGGTGTGGGTCTCACCTAACCAGTACTATACCAAGGTTTGACAAGTCTCAACGACCTTGAACTTGGTCGTTAATTCAGTCCAGTGGGGCTGAACTATAATTCTCTGTGCACCAGTGTTTAAGTGATAATAGCTTGATCACTTAGCAGGATCTGTTACAACCACCCAAGGAGTGGAACTAAATTTGCCGTAATCAGGAAATTGTGGCGAACAAAATAACTGTTACCGGTTTTTAACATCACCGTATTTTGGCACACACGGACAGATGCATATTTCTAAACCAAGATCGCATGGATTTTGTTAAAGCGGAAATCCGCTGATTCCCAATGTATTTATAGATCTGTATGCTCACTATAAGGCTATGTATGTGCAAATTATCAATTTGGAATTCATGTTTTTTTTTAATGTATTCTTTTAAAGGATCTATTAACAGGTAGGGATTTTCCAAAATTAGTTTTAATTCTTTCAGTCCGTATATTTAAAGATATTCTATTTGTAATTGGTCTTTGTATGTGTAGGACTAACACAGCCCTAACAATAATTCAATAATTGTGTGTGTATTCTATATGTGTGAATCCCCCTTTCATTTCCTGCATATGTGAGAATTGAATTTCAAGTTTCTATGTGCAAACTTACCTTTTGCTGTAGCGCTTTTGTATGTTTTGTACAATCTCTGTGTGTACTTCATGCGCTTTCAGTCATAGCCTTACCGTGGCCGTATGTTCTGTATTATATATGAATTTAGAGCACTTTCCTAGTAAAGTTACGGACGATTCTATTCGTTGTGGTCTAAGTTAGTATGGACTTATGGCCGCTATAATAATTATGTTCAATAAACAGATAGGCTAACACTCGTCGGCCTTCCCCTTAGCTCATCTCCTCCATCTTCTTACACTCCCTTCCTGTAAATACACACAGTACAAATTCATCAAAGTACTCGGGACAAAATCTTATCTCGGAACAATCAGCTGATCAAGAGGCCATTCGCAGTCAACAAGTTTAGGTTCCCTCGTGGATCATTAGTGACTCAGTAATCCAACTTAGGTGAGAGAACTAGAGAAGTATGTGCGGCGATATTACTAAATTTGCCCTGTCTACGTCATAAAGAGATCTAAAGCTCAATGCTTTTTATTGCATTCTAGAGAACGGTCCAAGTTACACGAAATCAAGCTGTTGAAAATGTTTGTTTTTTACTGATTTTTCCAGCCTAGAAACCACCATTCCTGTTCTGTATTCAAATTAAAGTAGAGTGATTAAATTGAAGTGCAAGAATATCTTTTTCTTGCAAACAGCTTTTCACTGAAACGAGATCTAGGGCTACTTGAACAATAAGAGAAGTAAAACAGCCATCTGAAATTATTGAGTGAAGGTTTTTTCATTTGATTATATAGGTATCTACCAAGGAAGTATCTTTACTTTTTTTGATTTTATATTTCTCAAGGTTTTGTCTGAAAGCCTCACTAGTAAAAACTGGATATGAAAATTCTCTGTTCCAAAGATAAACTTTGTACACAATTTCTACGTCTCGTGAAGCATGATAGAAATGTAAAGATTTAAAATCTGATTTTGATATAAATTTCTGTGCGAGACTTAAAGGAAACTTATTATAGGGAAACTAAAGCTTTAAAAACTCCAAAAGATCTAACATTCTTGTATGTGTTGCAGCAGTGAAAGCAACAGTCTGTCCTTCGACTTGAATGGTCTCTAGCGGGACCCCTCGTCCAGGCCTGGTGGTGTTGGCGTGGTTGGTCTGTGTTGGTTTGTCACTGCCGTGTCCCGACCTGGTGATAGGTGACAAGCACCTCATTTATTATCCTACCTACCTGTGCTTTGCTGACCTATCATCAAAGTTTTTATACTTCATATTCTTTTATTCTTTCGTTTTCACTGGCAGCTCTCTGCTTTACTCGATGAGTGCCAGCACACGTCGATGTTTGTGGTGTTGGTGAAAGACCAGCTTTGTGTTGATGGAGCTTGTACTAAATTACACATCACTCTTCCGTTCACACCGCAGCATCGCTGCTTACACTTCAACTGTTTCGCGTCTTTTTCACAGGCTAAAGGCTTTTATTTAAGTCCTAATTCAGAGTCTTGGTAAGAGAACATCCTTCTACAAACCCATAGCTCATAGAAGGAACACAAAAATGATAAATATTATTGTCTTATCAAGATCTCAATTCGGTTCTGCCCCTGCTATTTATGTTATTCACCAAATGATTTAAAGAACAATTTCAAGAGATGAGATTCTTTTCCAGGTGAGTTTTCTTATAGAAACCACACATCAACTTTGGTGTAATTCCGAGGATCTAATACTTTCACTAATCAATTTTACTTTAATCGGCGCATGAAAGACGTGAAATTTTCTTTCACGACGGGACTTTGTTGACCTTTTCTACTTTGTGGTACTTATTGTTTAGTACTTCGTCTATATTCAAGATGGGTTTGGCAAACTCTCTTGAGAAGAGAAAAGCTAAGTTTTGAGTGAGTTTTTAAAACATGTTTTGTCGTAGCAAGACGCGTTACGTAAATATAAAACTTTCCTACATTTCCCATAAAAGTTTCATCTGAGAGAGGAAAGCAGTTAATTTCTAGTGATACTCAGTGGGCAAGCAAGAGGTTTGACCATAACCGCCAGTCCCATCATTCAACGGACCGTGGGACCCGAAGATCGGTTTGATACGCTATTTTCCGATACTCATATATGGCAAGAGAGCGAAGTGTATTCACAAGAGTAAAAGACAGCCAACCTTGCTTTTGTAACATTGAAAATTTCGTATCACATTCTTGTTGATGGACTTTATCAAACAAACAAACTATTCTAAATGCTTAGCTTACCTAAATTGTGTGTCTTTGAGATGCACAAATAGACAGTGTATTTAAAAAAAAAGTTTTCAATTTTTACAGAAAGTCTCTCATTTCTCTATAATTTTTTTTATTATAAAAATAGGTCAAGCCTCTGCCGTATTATGATAGTTTGTGGTAAAAGTCGAAATTCCAAATTTCTAAAACAGTATCGTCATGTTGCTTGGTTATTTCATCCGTTTTAACAGCTACTCATGCAATAGTCCAACAGAGCTCGTCATTATCTTCACCCCAACAGGGCTCGCCCTATATTCACCCCAACAGGGCTCGCCCTATATTCACCCCAACAGGGCTTGCCATTATCTTCACTCCAACAGGGCTCGCCCTATATTCACCCCAACAGGGCTCGCCATTATCTTCACTCCAACAGGGCTCGCCCTATATTCACCCCAACAGGGCTCGCCATTATCTTCACCCCAACAGGGCTCGCCATAATCTCCACCCCAACAGGGCTCGCCCTATATTCACCCCAACAGGGCTCGCCCTATATTCACCCCAACAGGGCTCGCCATAATCTCCACCCCAACCTTGTTTTCTTCTCTGTCTTTCTCTTTCCTTCAGTTTCTCTCCACCGATGTGTCTTTCTCTTGGTCTTCTGGTATTGATTGTATTTATGCCTGTCTATTGTCTGCCTATTCTCCCATTCTGTTCCTAATTTGTTCTCGATTCTTTTTCTCTCTGTCTCTGTCTCTCTCTCCTTTTATCCCCTTTATCGCCCCCCCATTTCTGTTTCTCATCTCTGTTCCATCTAGGCTTAACATGATATAAGCTCGAGTTTTATAGATTGTGATAATCTATCAGACAAACTCAAAATGTTCTTCAGTAACTAGTAGATTTCGCATTCAGCTTATCCATTTTCAATAAAAATTTCATCTGTAGAGATATAATAATAAATTCCAACAAGGATGAATAATTTTTGCTCTTAATTTAGTTCAGATTTAAAGGGAGAGTATACACTACGGTAGAACAGTACAGCGAATATTCCTGTCTTTATGAACTTTGTATCAGCTGAAAAGGTCATCATTCTGCTAACAGCTCTGGAGCTCTTAGTCTGACCACGCCATCTCTCAACAGGCAGACAGTTACACTGCTCAGAGAGAGAGAGAGAGAGAGAGAGAGAGAGAGAGAGAGAGAGAGAGAGAGAGAGAGAGAGAGAGAGAGAGAGAGAGAGAGAGAGAGAGAGAGTGTGAAAGACAAAGAAAAAGCAGATAGAGAGAGGAAGAGAGAGAGAAGGAGTCAAAGAGAGATAGAAAGGGAGAGAGAGAGAGAGACAAAGCAGAGAGAAAGACAGAGAGAAAGAGAGAGAGACAGAGAGAGAAGGAGAGAGAGAAATAGAGAAAGAGAGGGAGAGAGCATGTGAGGTTGGTGAATAAGTAGTTAATCGTGTCATCAGATGACCTCCCTTGACGAACTCAGAAAATAATAAGAATAATTTGCTCTGATTTGTCAAGTCTGTTTCACCCTGTCCACACACCCTCTGCCATTCTCTGTATGCTTCTTTGGTCTCTCTCTCTCTCTCTCTCTCTCTCTCTCTCTCTCTCTCTCTCTCTCTCTCTCTCTCTCTCTCTCTCTCTCTCTCTCTCTCTCTCTCTCTCTCTCTCTCTCTCTCTCTCTCTCTCTCTTTCTCTCTCTCTCTCTCTCTCTCTCTCTCTCTTTCTCTCTCTCTCTCTCTCTCTCTCTCTCTCTCTCTCTCTCTCTCTTTCTTTCTCTCTCTCTTTCTCTCTCTCTCTCTCTTTTTTTTTCTCTCTCTTTCTCTTTCTCTCTCTCTCTCTCTCTCTCTCTCTCTCTCTCTCTCTCTCTCTCGCACTCTCGCTCTTTCTCTCCTGTACCAACCCCCCCCCCCCGTTTTTTTTAAATGTTTTTTTTAATTTCTTTTGCTTTCCAGACTACATTTTCTTTCTTTTCAGATCTTCGTTTCTCATTCTTTTCCCCTGATGCATTCTTTATCCAGACCAGACTGCTTTTATTTATCTTTAAAATAGGCCTATGTATCTCCCCCACTCCCCCCGTCTTTGCCTCCACCCCCAACCTCTCCACTTAAACAATTTACAAATTTTTCTCTCTGAGTTAGTCTATTTGTTTTTTTGCTCCTTTTCGGCATTACTCTCTCTATGTCTCAATGTGTCCCTCTTTGTCATTCTCTCTCTCTCTCTCTCCCCTTCTCTTTCTTAATCTTGCTTTCTCTCTTGTCATCTCCCTACATGTCTTCCTGCATCTCTCTAAATTGTCTGACACTGCCACTCTTTCTTTTAGCCTTTCTTTTTGTGTGTCTCACCTCTCATTTTACCTGGCAATAATCGTTATTATCGCGGCTTACATGGCGTGACCCAACCACTATCAACATCAACACCCAACGCGGGAGATACCGGTAGTGTCACTAACCCAGTGCTGCACATGCGCATACCTGCCCAGAGGTTGAACTGCGTACACTAGAAACAGGAAGACAGCAAAAACCCCGCACTACAACAATGCAGCCATTAACAATCGGCAGGCCGGGACTAGCGGCAGCTGATGCCTGAGCACTGCTGGAATGACCTGCGAGAAATGTGTGACCACAAGTGACCCTCAGGTCTTGCTAATCTCTGCCACCGCCAGGTCAGGCACGTCCAGATGATAGACTAGCAGACAAAACTCACCTTACGGAGGTCAAGGACGTTTTTAATGTCACCTGGGAACAAACACAGTGATGTGCTTATCTTCTCATCATTTTACGCTTTTTCCCTGTGTATCGTACCCTTAAGACTATTCAGGAATTTCCTCTGCAATATTGGTTATTTTCTCAATCTCGTCTCCATGTTTGTCTATCTTCCTCTTTGCGGTCTCTGCGGTGCCCCTTCGGCCAATCCCCCCCCCCCCCCCCCAAAAAAAAAAAAAAATCCATCCTCTCCTGCCCCTTCCTTTCTTTCGGTTTCTCACCCTGGGTCTGTCTCACATTGTCTTAGGCTGTCCATCTGTATAACCTTTCTCCTCCATCCTTTCCTCTCAGCCTTGATCCCTCTCTCCACACGCAGGCATTCCACTCACTCTGTGTGTCGCAACATTTGACATTTGTCCCCCATTGTCATTTTCAACTAAATTACCTGCCTGCGCTATTTTGTCGCTCTTCTCTCTCTCAGAATCAAATCGCACACAGTTCTCAGTACACAGCCATTTCATAGCATCCTTTTCAATTCAAATTTAAAGTCAACTTTAATTCTCTGAAATAAAAAAAAAACAAAATATCGCGCTCACCTAAGATCTAACTGAGGATTGTAAGTCTATGTATATTCACCAGAAGCTGGTGACGGGGATGGCTTACAGAACTCTGCTCAGATTCTCAGAGGAAAAAGAAAACGAACCGAATTCAAAGTGCAAATTCGTTGTGCTGTAATGAGGAAAGGGGAAGGGAGATAAGGAGCGAGAGAGAGAGAGAGAGGGAGAAAGATATATAAAGAGAGAAAAAGCGATAGGCAAGCGAGATAGATAGATAGAGAAAGAAAGAGAGAGAGGAAGGGGGGAGGGGAGAGAGAGAGAGAGAGAGAGAGAGAGAGAGAGAGAGAGAGAGAGAGAGAGAGAGAGAGAGAGAGAGAGAGAGAGAGAGAATAATAATTATCAGTAAACCGTTAACTTGCAACAGATAGATTGTTTGAAATGATCGTTACTAGCAGATCTCTACTGTTTTCTCCATGTCATATCTGCACAAGGCTTATCGAGTGGATCCACGCGGACATGTTTAGCTGTAAACAATCGGTTCTCAGTACCGCTCGGAGCGTGGCTCCCACAGACCCCAGGGGCCTGATCTTAGGCCTACAACTTCAGGGACCGTCGCCTGTTTATCTTGATCGAATCATCGGGCCACTTCGCTAGAAGCTTTTCTATCTTGTGTTCGGTTCTTGTCGGATTACACAATCATACTGGATACAGTGGGCACATGGCTTTACACACAGGCAGTCAAGCTTTTGGGTCTTGTCACCTGGTAGGCGGTGTATTGTTTAGGCAGAGATGGACAGCCATTGTATACTCCCAGGTGTTGTGATTCCTTCCATATGTGCAGAACATTAGCAGGAGTTTTTCTGTCTTGATGAACATTGATCTCGTGATTGGTTTACAAGGAAGAAACATTCATGGACTTTTAGTTAAATCACCCACTCAGGTAAGAATCAGATACCAAACGCTCTAATGAAATACAAGACAATCATAATAAAATTTTGAAGAGAAGACTTTTGTTTGAATCATCACTAACATTATCTCTCTCTCTCTCTCTCTCTCTTTGACTCTGTCTCTCTCTCTCTCTCTCTCTCTCTCTCTCTCTCTCTCTCTCTTTGTCTCTCAGTCTGTCTGTCTCTGTCTGTCTCTGTCTGCCTCTGTCTCTCTGTCTCTCTGTCTCTCTCTTTTTGTCTCTTAGTCTATCTGTCTGTTTGTCTGTCCGTCTGTCTATCTGTCTCTCTCTCATATATAACAAGACCAATAAATTCGCTAATATTTCACTATTGCTTTTATCTTAACATTTCTGAAAGAATTTCCATCGTAGCAAACCACAAACAAAATCATCATCGTCATCATCATTATCATTACTCATAACAAAATGATAATAATAATAATAATAATAATAATAATAATAATAATAATAATAATAATAATAATAATAATAATAATAATAATAACAACAACAACAATAACAACAACAACAACAACAACAACAACAACAACAACAACAAAAACCCAAATTTTCATTTTCAGGAACTTGGTTATTATGATTTGCATCGTCTCAGCCAAAACATTATTTCAGCCCCACCTACTTCTCTCTATCTCCCCCCTCTCCCCCCCCCCCTCTCTCTCTCTCTCTCTCTCTTCCACTCTCTCTCACTATGACAATTCTTCTCCTCTCTCTCTCTCTCCCTTTCTTCCCTCCCCTATGGATTCTGTAGTGGAGGACTGACAAACACCAGCCACAGCTCAGCTGACGAAAACCTATCAAAAAGTGAGAACCGCAAGACATACTGATATTGAGTTAAGTGGCTGGACGTCATTAACATTATGTAAAATCTACACAACTATCATTTCAAACTCTCTCTTTGCAGATCATTTTTGAAAGAGAGCGTATCGACATAATTACTGCGTGCGCTATCTGTTGACAGATAAACCAACAGCCTGGTGTTAGAAATGACAATGGACAAACATTTGGACGCCCCTTCCTAAACAAGTTCCTCGGAACCTTACAAGGACGATAGTTCTCCATGGCTGGAGGATATGAGTCTGGTAGACCGCCAGAACGCTGTCTGGCCTCCGTCAGGCGCCACTGCAGCGGGTTCGTAACGTCGCGACTGTTCCATGGAGCCCTCCTCTTGTGTTTGATCTCACGGTCTGCCACTGATCAAGGTGCACAGGTACGTGACCCCCGGAAGGAGCAATCTGTTATAGAGAGGGTGAGGTAAAATAAGGCTCTTTGAGTTCATAATGTTGAACTTACATACTTACGTTTTCTCTGTTTTTATTCAAGAGAGAGAAAGAGAAGAGAGAGAGAGAGAGAGAGAGAGAGAGAGAGAGAGAGAGAGAGAGAGAGAGAGAGAGATAGAGAGAGAGAGAAACATATGCAGGTTTTGATGATAATCTAAATTCATTAGTTAAAGATTTTCCATTGTTGTTCTAATTTAGAAGTAATAGAACCAGGGCATTAATAAAGGCGAAATTACCGGCTTCGAATTCCTTGTACAAAAAAGTTTTTTGTTATAAAATACATAATTGTTTTTATTACAACCGTGCGTGTATGTGTGTATGTATGTTTGGGCGGTTGGGGGGAGGGGATTCTGTCGGCGTATGTAAGTTGTATTGTCAACAAAAAAGATTTTAGCCCAACCTTTTTCTCCTGGGGTCGAGGAAGAACCAGACATATATTTACCACATGAAAATGTTACTTAACTTTGCGCTGGGTCTCGAGCCAATGTAACCATCTTTTCCTTAAGATTGTAGATCTAACAAAAGGATATCGAGATTGAAAAGATAAACGTTCTTGCAGATTTTAGGAGACTCAAACACTGAGAATAGAAAATGATGCCCTTCTCATAACACAATGTCAGTTTTACGCCATCCGCTCTACGTGCATCATAAAAGGTGATATAAAACCAGAAAATATCATGAGGTTTACATGTGGTGCCAATTGGAGAAAGAGTTCGGTAAAAATTTATCATGTCCCGTTAAGTCATGAGAAAGACATACGTTGGTCGTGGTAAATTATGGCTAGATTTGCTACTGATATGACTCCCCCGCCTCCTTTTCTCTCCTAGTATATTGATATCGCTATTGGTGTTGTTGCTACTACTACTACTACTACTACTACTACTACTACTACTACTACTACTACTACTACTACTACTACTACTACTACTACTACTACTACTACTACTACTATTTCTACTACTACTACTACTACTACTACTACTACTACTACTACTACTACTACTACTACTACTACTACTACTACTACTACTACTACTACTACTTCTACTACTGCTGCTGCTTCTACTACTACTACTACTACTACTACTAATACTACTAATACTTCTTCTTCTGCCTCTTCTGCTGTACAGCTACTACTACTACTACTACTACTACTACTACTACTACTACTACTACTACTACTACTACTACTACTGCTGCTGCTGATACTACTACTACTACTACTACTACTACTACTACTACTACTTCTACTACTACTACTACTACCACTACTACCACTACTACTACTACTACTGCTGCTGCTGCTGCTGCTACTACTACTACTACTACTAATTCTGCTGCTACTCCTGCTACTACTACTACTACTAACGAAAATAAGAACAACAAAATAATAACGATACAACTACTACCACCACCACCACCACTACTACTACTACTACTACTACTACTACTACTACTACTACTACTACTACTACTACTACTACTGCTGCTGCTGCTGCTGCTGCTGCAGCTGCTATTCCTCTTCCTCCTCCTCCTCCTCCTCCTCCTACTACTACTACTACTACTACTACTACTACTACTACTACTACTACTACTACTACTACTACTACTACTACTACTACTACTACTACTACTACTACTACTACTACTACTACTACTACTACTACTACTACTACTACTACTACTACTACTACTGCTGCTGCTGCTGCTGATACTACTACTACTACTACTACTACTACTACTACTACTACTACTACTACTACTACTACTACTACTACTACTACTACTACTACTCCTACTCCTCCTCCTCCTCCTCCTCCTACTCCTCCTCCTACTACTTCTACTTCTGCTGCTGCTACTATAACTACAACAACTACTACTACTACTACTACTACTACTACTACTACTACTACTACTACTACTACTACTGCTACTGCTGCTGCTGCTGATACAACTACTACTACCACCACTACTACTACTACTACTACTACTACTACTACTACTACTACTACTACTACTACTACTACTACTACTACTGCTGCTGCTGCTGCTGCTACTACTACTACTACTACTACTACTACTACTGATTCTTCTGCTACTGCTGCTACTACTACTACTAATGAAAATGAGAACAACAAAATAATAACGATACAACTACTGCTTTTTGATGTGAATTTAGTTGCTCTATCCACTGAATTATATGTTTATAGATTCCTCTTCAAGCCAATCATAATCATAGTTGATTAGAGAGTTTGACCACACCATAAGGTGTCTCTAGCTCTTTGCTCTACTTACTGAACTAACCAGCGACCTCACTCCTCTACACACTCACGCACACATGTTTGTGGTGACTTGGTGTGTAGTGTGGCGGTGCCTGTGTATGCAGCCTGTCTCCCATTATCTCTGCCAATCTTCCTTGTTGACCTATAAACGGTGACATAAACCGACCACGCCCTCGATAACATACAATGCATCCTGAACGGCTTAAACGGCAGAGTTGTCTCAACTACAAAGAAGAGAATCCTTTTTGAATTAAGGAGTTGAAAATATAATTTCATGTATGCAACATTTATGCCGTACAGGGCACAGCGATTGCAAAGGGAGTAAAAAAAGAGAAAAATATATGTCTTGTATGTTAAAGTTCATAATCTCTTGTGAAACATATTGCATTAGAACTCTTCACCATATTGCTAATTCCAGATAAGTCTCGGTTGCAAGATATCTCCTTCTCTAAAGATGCCAGTCGCATATCTGCACAAGGAGCCACGTTATTTAGGATCGTAAAGAACTCGAATAATCTGAAGATGTGGTAACTGAAATCCTGAGGCTGAAAAAATTGCCCAATGCATAAGTCAAAACTTTTTTTTTTACATCTTACACATTCTGTTTATGTAAACTCTGCCATAGAAAGACAGTCTTATGAAGTGTAAATTTGGCACAGCATTCACATTGATTTGCACCTTTATCCGCATATTGAACCTTACGTTACAACATTCACCAAATGGCTTGCACCTTTATCTACATATTGAACCTCACGCGACAACATTCACCAAATGGCTTGCACCTTTATCTACATATTGAACCTCACGCGACAACATTCACCAAATGGCTTGCACCTTTATCCATTATCTTAACTCACGTTACAACATTCACCAAATGACTTGCACCTTTATCCGCATATTGAACCTCACGCTACAACATTCACCAAATGACTTGCACCTTTATCCGCATATTGAACCTCACGCTACAACATTCACCAAATGACTTGCACCTTTATTTACATATTGAACCTCACGCTACAACATTCACCAAATGACTTGCACCTATATCCAGATATAGAACCTCACGCTACAACATTCACCAAATAACTAGCACCTTGATCCGCATATTGAACCTCTACAACATTCACCAAATGACTTGCACCTTTATCCATAATCGTAACTCAGGCTACAGTATTCACCAATTGGGTTGTCTCTTTATTATTTGGTCGAAACTCTTGCTTCCCAGTTGCCCATTGTAGACAATTTGCTGCTTGTCTAAAAATATATATGAACAAAATTGGATTGGATTAAAACCAGCAGATTGGACAGGTGAAGTAAATCGTTCGCCTTTTCAGATGTATGGCCTATAACAGATCGAAATGCATTATTGTATGTTTGCCTTAGATCGAAAGAAGGTGGCAAGACGAGGCGGGTTAGGGAAAGGGACAAGTGAAATGAAGTCAACTGGTCTAAATTATTCATTTAACTCTCCGCCTATGTTAAAACAACACCGGGGTTTATTTCAACAGCTCTGATCTACCTGACGGAGGTTACATCATGAAATCAAATGAAAAGGGGTAGGGTGGTTAATATCAACATAGCAAGGGAGGGTCTTGTGGTTATGAGTCACTGTGAAAGGTTCATTTATAATGAAAACATTATGTCCACGCAATACATGATCTCTCCCAAGTGAAATCATTTAAAATCTATGTTCTCACCGAAACAAAAAGTTTTCACGCTAAAACTGTTTAAAATAATATAGAATCTCAGTTCATTTTATCGGTGATTAATTTCGTACTATGATTGGTACTGTTGTTAAAAATCATTTTACGTGAAAACTTTACGATTCTCGGTATAGAACTGGACAGCTGTGAATGTAAACACCACATCACTCAAGCTAATTGCAGTATTTGATATGGTGTCCTTTTGTCTCATTGAGTTCATGCAAGAAAAAATCACTAAAAATCTATATAAACAAACTAAACTTTGAAATACAATATTAATTTATTGCAGGCTACTCATTTATTTATATCGGCCTAAGTCGAAGTGATTTAACCAACAGGTTATTAAGCTATACCAGTAAAATAAATGTTTATATGATCAAATGATCTGTTTCCAAATCGTTTTATTATTGTTAGGCTGCAGAGCACATTTTCAATGTGAGACAGCACTTCAACTGAGCATCGCTGATAATTGAGAACACAATGTTCTGAAGTTTTTACATTGTTCCTCTACAGTTGGCACATCAGTGCTCTGGCGCGTCCAGCAGTGAACTATTTCCTCTATAATTTAGACCTGTTACACAACAGCCTCCATCGCAGTAGGTGAAGCTCCTCTCTCAATCCAGAACTCTTCTATTTCACGGTCCGACATGAAATAAGTATTTTAACAGACTTACTTACCGGGGATTTTTCAGTTGTTTCAAAATATCTTTCTCATTTCTTAAACACTTATAAACCTATTCTGCCTCTCTAATTATATGCCCTCTTTTTCTCCCTCCAGATCTAAAACCCTTCTCTGTCCTTTTGTATCTTATTTTATGTTCTACTATATATCTGTTCTCTTGCCTATCTCTCTGTCTATCTGTCGCTCTCAGTCACTCTCTCTCTATTTTATTTTGCGTCTGACTGCCTTCTACCCATCTTTTTGTTTCTATGTGTTTCAATCTGTTTATCTACTCACGTTTTTCTCTTGCATTTTCTCTACTTTTCTTCCACATTATGTTACTTAACTTGTATTATCTATTCCCCCTTCCAAATCCTATTTATCTGCACTATCTCTCTTTCTTCGCAACTGTTCTATTTGTCTTCCATGTTAAAGCCTGCATGCAAACTATTTCATCGATCCTTTCATTGGTGTCGCTTGTTACACTATTTTCAAAACTTACAATGAACAGCGTATGCCATGATTTGTGCGTCGCTCTAAATTTCTTTAACTTTTGCTCACGGCCATAGAACGCATTTCAGAAAGAAAAAAAAAATTAAACTATCTAAGTAAGGAAAACATGCTTCTTGTCGAATGGCTTGGGAAGTCAAGACTCGTGTTACATCTGCAAATAGCATACATCCTTTTTCAAAACCTTTTTTTATTCCCCAAAACTGCAATATTTAAAATACCCAACCATTCAATATCTGTACATTGATCTCAATAAAATACTTAGAACGTGACCAATTCCAAACATAATTTTTAAATAAATAGCAGTAAAAACTTTTCTACACACCACAATATCCTTGATGAGGATAACAAAAAAGTTAGCGTATCGGTGTAACATTTCACTACATGGGCTGAACTTCTTTTCTTTTTCGTGATTTCCTTCAATTTTCAGACGCTGCAACAGGACATAACAGACATTCATGATGGAGACTCTTACCTCCATAGCTGTTCCAGTGGTAAGCTTAGTGGGAGTGACACTAAATATCAAGGAGTAAATATAATGCTTATCGTAATTTCCTTTATTTGGGGGAAATTTGAAACATAATTATTGGCTTTGGGAATAAGCAAACTTTAGACAAAGACAGCGTGTTTCACGATTGAAGTTTCAAGCAGTTGTTTGTAAGATAGTAAGATAATAATCATAATGAATTGTAACCTTCTGGTATATTAAGCCATGCTCTGTTTGAGCGGCAAGGTGATGGATACCGACGCAGCTTTAAATCAAGGGTTCGAACACCACAAAGAGCAAGCACTCTGTACGATGACTTTCACCACGGTTAACTCTGGCCAACGCTGGGTAATAACTGAACCTCTAACTTTATGTGCTTTTTACATCTAATCATTTCAGTGATTGCCTTTGGTGCCATTCGGATGTTCCCAGTGAAGTTAGCGAGAACCTGTAGCAGGGGAGATGTAGTGAATGCTGCGTCGTTAAATTTTGAAGTGTGCTCTCTCTGCGTCTCTGTCTCTCCCTGTATCTGTCTGTCTCTCTATCTGTCTGTCTCTCTATCTCTCTTCTCTCTCTCTATGTCTCTCTCTCTCTCTCTCCCTCTCTCTCTCTCTCTCTCTCTCTCTCTCTCTCTCTCTCTCTCTCTCTCTCTCTCTCTCTCTCTCTCTCTCTCTCTCCTTAAGTGGCGAGGTGACGCTTGTCGACGAAAATATATTTCGAGTGTTCAAATCCCACTAGAGCACGAACTTTTTAAAATTCTTTCACTCAAGACCTATTTTTACTCAATGGTGAATTTTAACTAAAACTTAAGATCTGTGTCATTCTTATTTATAAATATTTCAGTTGTCTGCTTTCTAATCTTATCACTATTGCTGCTGCTGCTGCTGCTACGGTACTACTACCACTACTACTACTACTACTACTACTACTACTACTACTACTACTACTACTACTACTACTACTACTACTACTACTACTACTACTACTACTACTACTACTACTACTACTACTACTACTGCTACTACTGCTACTACTGCTACTACTGTTACTACTGCTACTACTGCTACTACTGTTACTACTGTTACTACTGCTACTACTGCTACTACTGTTACTACTGCTACTACTGCTACTACTACTACTACTACTACTACTACTACTACTACTACTACTACTACTACTACTACTACTACTACTACTACTACTACTACTACTACTACTACTACTACTACTACTACTACTACTACTACTACTACTACTACTATTACTACTACTACTGTTACTACTGCTACTACTGCTACTACTACTACTACTACTACTACTACTACTACTACTACTACTACTACTACTACTACTACTACTACTACTTTTTATAGATTAAAAAAAAAACAAATGCTAAACTCTTGGGCACAACTATATATAAATCCAGGGATCACTTGTATACACTGGTGAAAGATGGAATAAAATAACTTCAGGTGTAAACTATCTCTCAACTTGGACTTATATGGACATAGAGTACAATATTCAAAATTACATTTAAACGTTCCGCCTAAAAATTGGCTTCATCAGTATAGACTGTATAGACATTACAGACATAGGGAATATGATTTCTTTTTTGTTGAAAACGTAAGTTCCGTTCAAGATCAAATTTTTCATGCATTCATTCGATAATTTCCCTTTTTACCTCAAATTTTAGACCAATTTTCGTTCTTTCTCACATATTCTCTCTACTTTTCCTCTTTTCCTCTTTCTCTCTTACTCACTCTCTCTCTGTCTCTCTCTCTCTCTCTCTCTCTCTCTCTCTCTCTCTCTCTCTCTCTCTCTCTCTCTCTTCCTCTCGCTCTCTTTCTCTTTCTCTCTCTTGAACTTTATATAAATAACATTTGTAATATAATTATAATATAATAATAATATATGATTATAAAATAACAATAATAATAATAATAATAATAATAATAATAATAATAATAATAATAATAATAATAATAATAATAGTAAAAATAATAATAATAATAATAATAATAATAATAATAATAATAATAATTAATAATAATAATAATAATAGTAGTAGTAGTAATAATAATAATAATAATAATAATAATAATAATAATAATAATAATAATAATAATAATAATAATAATAATAATAATAATAATAATAATAATAATAATAATAATAATAATAATAATAATAATAATGATAATATAGTACAACTTTTGTAGCAATGTTTCTATATGTAACCAAAAGTAGTCCACACTTTAGTAATGTTTCTTTCTGTTCTGCAGGTTCAAAGTTATTTGAAAACATGTGCTTCAGTGTCTTTGATTATAACCTGACTTGGAGTCAAGCAAATGAAATATGCCAAAGGTAACGAACCATCATTACGTAATTTAAAAAGAAATGTAAGAAGGAAATGAGTTTAAGTTTATATAAAAGGCACCCGATTTTCTTTGTTTTCAAATTTCAGTCTTTCTATACATTCATTCTTCTTTCGCATTTTATAGAGTTTTATCTGCATAAGCATCTTTTCTTTGACCATAAAGCTGATAAAACTGTCTCTTTAAAGATTTTAAACAAATTTCTAGGTATTCTTCAAAAAGATTATTATTAACGATGTTGGGCTGTCTTTTTCGGCACGAGAAAGAAAAAAACAGTGAGTAGGGACACCTGTTTCTACCTGACGCAGTTCTTGCATGGGAACATGATTGTATCCTCACCTAGCACTGGGCTTACATAGGGACAGGATATGCATCGTCCAGTGCGGAAGGGCTGGGCTAGTTAGTTACAGCTGTCCCGGCGCTGGGCTAGTTAGTTACAGTTGTCCCGGCGCTGGGCTAGTTAGTTACAGTTGTCCCGGTGCTGGGCTAGTTAGTTACAGTTGTCCCGGCGCTGGGCTAGTTAGTTACATTTGTCCCGGCGCTGGGCTAGTTAGTTACAGCTGTCCCGGCGCTGGGCTAGTTAGTTACAGTTGTCCCGGCGCTGGGCTAGTTATTTACAGTTGTCCCGGCGCTGGGCTAGTTAGTTACAGTTGTCCCGGCGCTGGGCTAGTTAGTTACAGCTGTTCCGGCGCTGGGCTAGTTAGTTACAGTTGCTCCGGCGCTGGGCTAGTTAGTTACAGCTGCTCCGGCGCTGGGCTAGTTAGTTACAGCTGTTCCGGCGCTGGGCTAGTTAGTTACAGCTGTTCCGGCGCTGGGCTAGTTAGTTACAGTTGCTCCGGCGCTGGGCTAGTTAGTTACAGTTGCTCCGGCGCTGGGCTAGTTAGTTACAGTTGCTCCGGCGCTGGGCTAGTTAGTTACAGCTGTTCCGGCGCTGGGCTAGTTAGTTACAGTTGCTCCGGCGCTGGGCTAGTTAGTTACAGTTGTTCCGGCGCTGGGCTAGTTAGTTACAGCTGTTCCGGCGCTGGGCTAGTTAGTTACAGTTGCTCCGGCACTGGGCTAGTTAGTTACAGCTGTTCCGGCGCTGGGCTAGTTAGTTACAGTTGCCTCGGCGCTGGGCTAGTTAGTGACAGTTGCCCCGGCGCTGGGCTAGTTAGTTACAGTTGTCCCGGCGCTGGGCTAGTTAGTTACAGTTGTCCCGGCGCTGGGCTAGTTAGTTACAGTTGTCCCGGCGCTGGGCTAGTTAGTTACAGTTGTCCCGGCGCTGGGCTAGTTAGTTACAGTTGTCCCGGCGCTGGGCTAGTTAGTTACAGTTGTCCCGGCGCTGGGCTAGTTGTTTACAGTTGTCCCGGCGCTGGGCTAGTTGTTTACAGTTGTCCCGGCGCTGGGCTAGTTAGTTACAGTTGTCCCGGCGCTGGGCTAGTTAGTTACAGTTGTCCCGGCGCTGGGCTAGTTAGTTACAGCTGTCCCGGCGCTGGGCTAGTTAGTTACAGTTGTCCCGGCGCTGGGCTAGTTAGTTACAGTTGTCCCGGCGCTGGGCTAGTTAGTTACAGCTGTCCCGGCGCTGGGCTAGTTAGTTACAGTTGTCCCGGCGCTGGGCTAGTTAGTTACAGTTGTCCCGGCGCTGGGCTAGTTAGTTACAGCTGCTTCGGCGCTGGGCTAGTTAGTTACAGTTGTCCCGGCGCTGGGCTAGTTAGTTACAGTTGTCCCGGCGCTGGGCTAGTAAGTTACAGTTGTCCCGGCGCTGGGCTAGTTAGTTACAGCTGCTCCGGCGCTGGGCTAGTTAGTTACAGCTGCTCCGGCGCTGGGCTAGTAAGTTACAGTTGTCCCGGCGCTGGGCTAGTTAGTTACAGTTGTCCCGGCGCTGGGCTAGTTAGTTACAGCTGTTCCGGCGCTGGGCTAGTTAGTTACAGTTGTACCGGCGCTGGGCAAGTTAGTTACAGCTGCTCCGGCGCTGGGCTAGTTAGTTACAGTTGTCCCGGGGCTGGGCTAGTTAGTTACAGTTGTACCGGCGCTGGGCAAGTTAGTTACAGCTGCTCCGGCGCTGGGCTAGTTAGTTACAGTTGTCCCGGGGCTGGGCTAGTTAGTTACAGTTGTCCCGGCGCTAAAGAGTTAAAGCTACGGGAGAGGCGGCGGAGGGGAAGATTTAGGAAGATGCGAAGTCCCTGCTTCAGAGCTTGTATACTTTGCAAGTCAACAGAGGCAACAATTCTGCGGCCGCGATTCCACCTGTTATGTCCTTTAGTGAGCCTCTAAAAAATCTAGATCTAGTCTGTTTCAAGATACCTCAGTTCAAGATTCCACTGCATTGACACCTAGAAAATCTGGAAAAGTTAATAAGCCTATCCCACTTATACTTTTGAAAAAAACGTTCAGCCTCCAAATTTTCGAGATCTAGTCTGTTTTAAGATACTTTCAAGGTGTCACTGCATTAACAGCCAAAAGATCTGAAAGAGCAAATAAGCTTATCTCACTTATACAATGTTTGAAAAAATGTCCCCGCAGTCCTTGTTTTCAACATAAACCATTTTGAATGTTATTTTAAAGTTCATCTTGCATTTTGCTCCTGTCTTTTATCCCATTTTCTGTTTGCCTTTTGTGCTTGTGGTTAATGTCTTTGTTGCTTTGAAAGAATCAAACACACATTAACAAAAACGAAGAAAAAAATATGAAATGAGAGGGGGGAGAGAGAGAGAGAAAGAGAGAGAGAGAGAGGGAGGGAGAGAGAGGGAGAGAGAGAGATAGAGATAGAGAGAGAGAGAGAGAGAGAGAGAGAGAGAGAGAGAGAGAGAGAGAGAGAGAGAGAGAGCGAATGAGGGAGGAAGATTACAAATAATGTCAAATTTTTTTTTTTTATTTTAACTACATGTTGCTACAGATAGCTGTGTGAAGTGGTAGAAATCGTTAAAACGTTTGTCTTTTTCTCCTTTTTTTTATTTTCTGAGGCCGCCATTTTCTAGCAAACATTCAGTCACAACAACCCTAAATACCTAAAATTGGTATCGGACACGATTTGTTAGTTAAAAATAGACAGCACCCAAAATTTGATGACGTATGCCCGGGCGTCGCTGTCCCTGCCCAAGACCTCTCTCTCTCTCTCGTGGGTACAGGTGTCCTCACCCATGCTCTACCAAAATTCAATGTCAACTTTGTATCCACAAAGGTGAAGTAAACAGACGCCCAGTGCCTTTCTCGGTTTCTTCTTCAAGTCTGTCTAAAACCGTTTGCAAAGGACACTCATACAACAACAACAACAAAAAAAAAAGAAGTTAGAGTCAAACCAACCAGAAAAGTTCGCCAGCACAATCGTGAGATGAGAGTTACAAGTGAAGATCACAGAGCATTCTTCACATAAGGCTGGTGGTCACCAGTGGTCATTATTCTGTTTATCAAGTTCTCTTGAAAAGAAAAAAAAACGCTGAAAAATGTAGAGGAATGCGTTTCTTAAGTTGTCCACAAAACCACAATACCTTTCTTTGCTGATCACAGTATTGGGATAATAACATTCTAAGAAGAATTATAATTTTTCTCTCTATGTCTATATACGTCTCTCTTTCTCTATGTCTATCTTCGTCTCTGTTTCTCTTTCTGTCTGTGTGTCTGTTTGTCTGTCTGTCTGTCTTTCTCTCTCTCAACACTTATTGTTTTGATACACATATTGATTAAAAACCAAACCAAACAAAACAAAAACAAAAATTTTAAAAAGACGAAAAGGCATAAAGCAAATCTTATAAAAATCATAGTTGAAAAAATTAAAAACAAAATTAAAAAATAAAATGAAGAATGAAGATCAGGAAGTAATAAAGCTAGTGATTGTTTCGGAGTTGGCTTATATTATATAAAGAAATTTTTATTGAGGCTGATGATTTATAGGATGGAGATAATATAACGAGGGTTGTGTTGATACTGCTGCAGTTGATAATGATGATGATGGCAATGATGATGATGATAATGATGTTGATGAAGATGATGGTGATGATGATAAAGATGATGATGATGGTGATGATGATGATGATGAAGATGATGATGATAATGAAGATGGTGAATATGATTAAGATGATGTTGAGGATGGTGATGAAAATGATGATAATGATGATGATGGTGATGAAAATGATGATGACGATGATGGTGATGATGAAAATGATGATGATGGTGATGACGACAATGTTAAAGATGATGGTGATGATGATGATGAATATGATGATTGTTTGTAACAGAGTCTCCACTAAGCGTGTATTACAAGAAGCTCTAACTATTTCAGTTTACCATGACTATTTCCACAGTAAGGGCGGTCAGCTGGCCAAGATAAGAAGTCAGCAGGAGCACGAGTGGCTGGCTCTGTTGCTAACAGCTCAACTGTCACACAGTGTCACGGCCTGGATCGGTAAGACTAGAGCAGCATTCAATAATTATATCAAGAATTAAAACAGAGAGAAAGCAAAACACAGCTACCCGATATATTTGAATATGATAGAAATAAACACTAACACAGATCCTTGATTGTGTGTCAAACAATATAAATGAACTAGAACACAGATCTTTGATTGTATGTAGAAAACAAAACACAATCCTTATTAACATAAATAAATATAACAGAAATAAAGCAAAACGCAGCTCCTTGTTATAATTAAAATAAACTAGAAAGACCGCAGCTCCTTTAAGTTTTAAAAAAATATAATAGAAAAAACAACTCCAGAAGTACACCTAGTTATAAAAGAAATAAACTAGGTAGAACGTGGCTCCTTTAAGTATATAAAATAACTGAGATAGTAGAGATAAAGCAGGAATCGACTCTTTCTTAATATAACAGCTCTAAAATATGGAAAACTCTTTGTTAGTACATGGAGTAACTTAGTATTTTCAATTTTTTTTCAATAATTATACATACTGAGGCATAACCAGCTCATTTTATTATATCAATAAAGAATATCCTATTCGTTTAAAAAAAACCAACTGTTTGTTCCGATTACAAATAGATTTTTTTTATGACTTTAAATAAATCAGGAGAAAGAAGCTGTTTGCTCTTCTCTAACTGTATGCATGCATTCTCACACCAGCCGGTGGCTGTGAAGATAGCGAGCCAGCTCTAAGATCTACAGGAACATTTGTCAAGGGTTCGATCCTGCCCCATTGGTGGGTGTATTAACAGTTCCGCGCTGCCTGACAGAAGTATGATATGCAATAAAGATCTGAGGTCACCTTGTTGCGGTTATATCAAACTGACAAACAAGCAAACAAACAAATCGCTACCATCATTGCGACGTGGAAGCATAACTATACCTGCGGTACAAAGTGTTAAATAGGTCAACACGAGCTAGATCCACCGTTTTATTATTGTTTTTTTTCTTGGTTTCCATTTTAGCGTGAGTTTTGAAATTGCCATCAACTTGGCGACATGACTTATATTAAGACAACTGAAACTCACAAGTTATGCCCCCTTAACTTGGCGAACTTTCCTCTCTCACTAGGTTTCCTTCGTCTGCCGAATGCGACCTATGTGTGGTCAGATGGTCAGCCCGGGGAGAAACAGGATGGATTCTGGGCCAACGATGGTTTGCAGATACTAAAACGTGGGTTTGATGTAGATATTGACATGATTGTAATTGTATCTATAAAAATATAAGTATAAGATGCAAGATTTAGCGACAATTGCTAGGGATCCAAATTCTAACAGAAAAGATTTGGAATTACCAGTGCTTGTCAACAATTCCTCTCTTCTCAAGTTAGATTGTAAAAAATAACAGTGAGAATGACCCGCGGTGAAGTTGGTATCGCCGCTCACGATGTCTTAATGTTTTCGTTATAACTTTGAAGCTATCTTTCTCATGCCAAACATTATTCAGCGAAGATAAACTAGAAATGACCATCACCAACATAAATGAGTTCTTCAGCACCCCTCCCCCCCCCTCCGTTCACCCCCAAACTCCCCCCTATCCCTAACCTATTATTATCTTTTTCAGCGTTCGAGGCTATTCATAGCCTAGCTCCAAAACTGTGCACCTCTTTTGGCCATGCCGCAAGTGACAAAAGTAAAGATGTCCACCATCTCCCCGGGGAGGTGAAGCCAAGCTCCGCGCCATCATCCAGATGGTATCTGAGCGACTGTGAGGAGCGCCGGCCCGCTGTGTGTGCTCAGCCGGCCTGCGAGATCCACACAACACGGTGTGCTGACACAGGCCGCTGTGTGCCGCGGGCTCAGCTCTGTGATGGGCTGCTTCACTGTCAGGATGGTTCCGACGAGGACAACTGTGGATTGTCAGGTGGGTGTGGAGAAAGGTGGAGATGGTTGTCAGCTGGGTGTGCAGAGGTGGAGGTGATTGTCAGGTGGGTGTGGAGAAATGTGGAGGTTGTCAGGTGGGTGTGGAGAAGTGGAGGTGATTGAGTGGTGGGTGTGGAGAAATGTAGTGGTGATTGTCAGGCGGGTGTGGAGAAATGTAGAGGTGATTGTCAGGCGGGTGTGGAGAAATGTAGAGGTAATTGTCAGGTGGGTGTGGAGAAATGTAGAGGTGATTGTCAGGCGGGTGTGGAGAAATGTAGAGGTGATTGTCAGGCGGGTGTGGAGAAAGGTAGAGGTGATTGTCAGGCGGATGTGGAGAAATGTAGAGGTGATTGTCAGGCGAGTGTGGAAAAATGTAGAGGTGATTGTCAGGTGGGTGTGGAGAAATGTAGAGGTGATTGTCAGGTGGGTGTGGAGAAATGTAGAGGTGATTGTCAAGCGGGTGTGGAGAAAGTTAGAAGTGATTGTCAGGCGGGTGTGGAAAAATGTAGAGGTGATTGTCAGGTGGGTGTGGAGAAATGTAGAGGTGATTGTCAGGTGGGTGTGGAGAAAGGTAGAGGTGATTGTCAGGCGGGTGTGGAAAAATGTAGAGGTGATTGTCAGGCGGGTGTGGAGAAATGTAGAGGTGATTGTCAGGCGGGTGTGGAGAAATGTAGAGGTGATTGTCAGGCGGGTGTGGAGAAAGGTAGAGGTGATTGTCAGGCGGGTGTGGAGAAAGGTAGAGGTGATTGTCAGGCGGATGTGGAGAAATGTAGAGGTGATTGTCAGGCGAGTGTGGAAAAATGTAGAGGTGATTGTCAGGTGGGTGTGGAGAAATGTAGAGGTGATTGTCAGGTGGGTGTGGAGAAAGGTAGAGGTGATTGTCAGGCGGGTGTGGAAAAATGTAGAGGTGATTGTCAGGCGGGTGTGGAAAAATGTAGAGGTGATTGTCAGGCGGGTGTGGAGAAATGTAGAGGTGATTGTCAGGCGGGTGTGGAGAAATGTAGAGGTGATTTTCAGGCGGGTGTGGAGAAAGGTAGAGGTGATTGTCAGGGGGGTGTGGAGAAAGGTAGAGGTGATTGTCAGGCGGATGTGGAGAAATGTAGAGGTGATTGTCAGGCGAGTGTGGAAAAATGTAGAGGTGATTGTCAGGTGGGTGTGGAGAAATGTAGAGGTGATTGTCAGGCGGGTGTGGAGAAAGGTAGAGGTGATTGTCAGGTGGGTGTGGAGAAATGTAGAGGTGATTGTCAGGCGAGTGTGGAAAAAAGTAGAGGTGATTGTCAGGTGGGTGTGGAGAAAGGTAGAGGTGATTGTCAGGTGGGTGTGGAGAAAGGTAGAGGTGATTGTCAGGTGGGTGTGGAGAAAGGTAGAGGTGATTGTCAGGCGAGTGTGGAAAAACGTAGAGGTGATTGTCAGGTGGGTGTGGAGAAAGGTAGAGGTGATTGTCAGGTGGGTGTGGAGAAAGGTAGAGGTGATTGTCAGGTGGGTGTGGAGAAAGGTAGAGGTGATTGTCAGGTGGGTGTGGAGAAAGGTAGAGGTGATTGTCAGGTGGGTGTGGAGAAAGGTAGAAGTGGTTTCTTGTAGAGTGATGGCTTAGATTCTTGATAGTTTGGGATATTTTAACTTCAGTCGAGTGAATCTGGGCTGGTATAAGTTTTAAGGTTAGCATCGAAAATTTTGAACGAAAAGCACGTTAACCTTACAATATTTGTTACTTGTAAAAGAAAAATACGAGAAATGTCCAGTCACTATAGCATTTCTTTCCGTCGTTGCCAGGTGCGTCCATCAGGAATCGAGAGTCCAGTGACCAGTGTGGCTTCAGCTCTCAGTCAGAGAGGGGATCGACTCGATTTCCTGCCTCGATGCCAGAATATCCGCCATTCTCAAGATGTGTGTGGACCATAGACACACCCAACCCGCTCAAGTTTGTCAACGTGACGGTGAGTGATGAATACCATGCTTGAAACCTTGACCGTGGAATCCTGCAACATTGCTGAGGCGGAAATATCACGCGGGTACTTTATCGTGCAAATCTGGATCAGTTATAGTCTTCCAAGCTTTGTAATTCTTTGTAAGTCATACCGATCTTAGATCAACATTTTCAAATGTTGATTGAAAAAAAAGAAAAGGGATAATTAACTAAATTTTAGTCCTTCATTTCGCGGATTTTACTAACATTGATCTAAAAATATTTTGAAAATAGTAATGCCTTTCTCAACTTGCATAAACCTGTTTGTCTTACCAGCGAGTAGCGATGGGTTTTAAGTTGCTTTCATCATTTGTTCTATCTGTGACAGATTCCCGGTATTGTGAATGTAAACATCAGTAATAAACCTTGGAAAGTGCGGGAAGAACATTTTTCCATTGAAATTTACAGGCATATAAAATTCAAATTAACATGGCCTTTACTTTTCACACCCATACATGCAGATAACAGGTTTGGACATAGAGAACCAGTACGACTTCCTGTCTGTCTTCAAGGGGAGACCATCATCAACCAACCTGTTAAAAACTTACACCGGGACGTTTAACTCTTCAGTTTCCTTGACGGTTCCCTATTGGCTGGTCACTGTCAAGTTCAGCTCTGACGCAACCATTGGCGGACGAGGATTCACCCTTCTTTGGGAGACTGGTAAAAATTCTACTTGGAAGGTCTCAACAACGATTGAAGACAGAATGACAAACCCTTACTGTTGCTAACTCATCGGCATGAATCCAATATATATATATACATACATAATCTCTCTCTCTCTCTCTCTCTCTCTCTCTCTCTCTCTCTCTCTCTCTCTCTCTCTCTCTCTCTCGAATATATATAAGGTAAAAAGAGTGACAAGGAGAAGGCTAGAGAAAAATTGAACAAAACAAGAAAATGTGAGTTTGAAAGGTTTTATGCTGATGGAGCTTGCTGTTGATGTGTCGAGTTTTTTAAATCTAATTTAACATCTTTTCTACCATAATCAATACCTGTAATTAGAGTTTAAAAGAAAAAAATCCTCTGATCTACGTGGCAGCCATCATTAAGTATGTTATCTCTAGTTCCAGCTGACGGCTCGGGGTGTGGCGGCGAACTGACCGCCACAGACACAGAGGCTCGTCTGAACCCCACTGGCTCGCACCACACCGCACAACCAAAGTGCGAGTGGCTGCTGTCGGCCCAGGCACCAAATCAGCTCATCTCATTCCAAGTGAGAAGAATGAAATACGCAGATCATAAAACTTTGATTCAAATTAACTATAGGACATTACAATACCAGGCTTTTGGCTCACACTTTACAGAAAGCAAGTTGTAAAAAAGATAACTAGATTTAAAATAAGTAATTGTATTTCAAATGTCGAATAGAAACGCGTATTCAAAACGGCACGCATGAAAGAGGAAAACCCAAAGTAAAAATAAAGGAAAAACAAAAAGGGAGCATGGATAAGAAAAGAGAGAAATCAAGGAAAAAAGCAATATAGTAAAAGGGAGATAAAAGTACAGAATAATAAGTAGAGAAAGATAGTTGGAGAAGCAGAGAGAGAGAGAGAGAGAGAGAGAGAGAGAGAGAGAGAGAGAGAGAGAGAGAGAGAGAGAGAGAGAGAGAGAGAGAGAGAGAGAGAGAGAGAGAGAGAGAGAGAGAGAGAACAAAATGTTACATTTTAAAGAATGAAAAGAGCAACGAGAGAACTGAAAATATAGACCCGTAGGAAGCTAATGTTTAGAACTGCCATCTTAAAATATTCTCTGTTTTTTTTGTATGGTGTGAAACAAAAACAAAAAAAGAACTCCAACAACCTCCGCCCCCCCAAAAAAAAATAAAAAAATAAATAAATAAATAAATAAAAAATAAATAAAAAATAAATAAAAAAATAGATTGAAATAAAATAAAAACCCCAATCGCACTCGAAGAATATCATTCCATTAAAAGCAACAACAAAAATGAATTTCAGTTTGAGCAGCTCGACCTGGAGCCAGGCGACCAGCTGACCATCTTTGATGGCTCAGGACGGAATGCGCCGGTCATCACGTACATTGACGGGCCGCACGGTGGTGAGTCGCCACTAGTGGACACTGGTGCCCGGTCCATGTTACCTGGAGCCTCAGTGAAGACGCCCCCTGTGATAGTGTCCTCGGGTAACCAGCTGTACGTCAGTCTCTCTACCTCGGGCGGAGCGTCGGCCAAGTTTGTGGCCAAGTACGTTCAAGGTAAATACGACAAAAATTGTTCATATAGAACAGAATGTGATTTTATATTAAAAGGAAAATACATGGTGTGCTTTAAGCTTAGATATTTTTTTTTTTACATTCCCCAAAGTCTAAATGTGACATGAACAACCTTTAACTTTGCGTCTGTATTTCATTTTGTCTGTTTATGTGCCGTGATGTCGTGATATTTGTTCTCAGACCGCTTTTTCGCCTAACACTCCCAGTCTCTTTATAGATTACATTTTAGTTGCTTTCCGGGGAGACTTTCATAACTGTGAATGAAACTCTAGAGAAAAGTGGAAAAGCAACATGCCCAAATTTGAAAATCTCGGTATTTGCTAATGTGTTGAGACAGGCTGTGACGTCAGTTTAGGCCCCAAAGACACAGTTCTACTTCTCTCCCCTGGCTATGGAATGTCCAAGTATCCAGCAGACAGGAACTGCTCCTGGAAGATCGCAGGTTCGAGTGACAGAAGGAATATCATTCTCCTGCCCGGCTTTAAAACTGAGAGAAGCCATGACGTCGTTGAGGTAAAACGCAGGTTCAACCTGCAGTTTTTGTCAGGCTGTTTTTATTGCTGTTGAGTATCATAAGTGTTCGGGTGGAATGAGAAAATCTCTTTGTTTAGATATCCAGAAATAACCAAAGCGTCATGACTGAATCAAACAACTTAGAAACCACGTTGATTCAATTTCTATATTAGATTTAGCTTGTTTTCTTGTTTTTAGTTACTCAAAATAAACAAAAACTGATATTGGTATGAACAATTTTGGTTAATGCATATATAATTCTTTCAAAATCCGAAAGATTACTTAAAAGAAAATGTAGTCCATTTAAATGTGGGTAATTTAAAATTGATAAATTGTTCTAAAAATATCACACTGCTTATTTAAAAAAAAAACTTTTTAATTGCAATAGTTTTAAAGTCAACATTACTGTCCGCAAAGATCTAAATATTTTGACACCAACAATACACCAGGCAGGAGGAATACATAGCATCCAGAACGTGGCACACCTCCATACTTGATGGAAAAAGACCTCGACAACTGAGCAGCTACTGTACAGTTGAGTTTCTGAATAGAGAGAGAAGTGATTTCGTATCGACATGCATCAAATGTTGAACCGTTTGGCTCTGTTTGCAGGTTTACAGCGGCCTGGGTCCCCACAAGGACCGCCTGCTGGCGTCTCTCTCGGGAACAACTTTGCCGGCTCAGACAAGCTACTCCTCTCTTAGCGGGGATTTCTTCATAACTTTCCAAACTGACGCGTACCTGAGCCAGGGATCTTGGGCCTTTCTTATTTCCAAAGGTGAATTTTTCAAAATGTCGCCATCTATTAAAGTTTCCAAAGCTATCCTTCGTCACTTTCATAACAATAGCAATTGAATACTTGTTCTCAGTACAAATCTCATCTGTTTTTATCGTGCGAATTCACACTGCTTTTATAACCATTATCATTAAAAGCATTATCTTCGTCCTTGACATCATTGTTACTGAAATGTCGCCTGTACTGTAATCACTGATATCTTTTAATCCTAGACTGTGAGAAATTAGAGGTACCTCACCTTCAAATTGACCTGCTCGACTCCAGGTTTGGCGGGAAAGCAGAGCTCTCCTGCGCTGAAGGCTTTTATCTAGCCGGCAACGTTACCAGGACGTGCTGGGTAGAGGGGCGTTGGTTCCCAGCCGATGTGCCAGTTTGTAAAGGTAAGTCATAGAGAAATGTGCAGTGTGAGGTGAGAGGCTGTCCAACTATCGATTAAATGATTGACTGGCGTTTTAAGTGGTCTGTAATTTTATGTTGATCTCAAGTGATTCAGGAACAATCCATGTTTAGACAGACAGGTGAGAGTTAGAGATATAAGAGGCAAAAAGTCTCACAGGCGTACCTGCACCTCAGAGAATGGCTTCACGACTGTATGTGTAGCGGTTCTGTCTAGGGGGTCCTGGGAACCTTTTTGGGAAAAAAATATTCGTTTGGTTTTAGTTAGTGCATTGTATGATCTAATGTAAAAGAATTTCCGTGCGTCATAGAAGAATGTATGGAATATGTCAAAACTTCAACCAAGCGATACAACCAATCTATTTTTGTCAATCAATCACGAACAAAAAACAAACAAAATACCAGCAATGAATCAAAATAACACAAACCAAACACTCATTAAAAACAACCAATCCAATCAACCATTTAATGAATCCACTTACTAATCAATAAATCAGCAATGATTATAGTCTGAATTCCTATGGTAAGATTTATGCGACCAAAGCACCACCGTTGCAAAATTTTCATTAAAACGGGAATAATTTTACCAGAAGAGAAAATTATCAGTGATCAACCACGGAATATTCGACACATAAGGCATCAAAGTTTGCACACAACATCATAGAATCGAAATCATTCGATGACTAGTGGTCCACGGTCTGAGCTACGGGCGCGTTGGTAATATTTATATATCTAATGAAAAGTAGACTTTAAAAACTTCTGCTATTTTAATCAGATGTTCAATCCATACGTCTTAGAAAACATCTCCTTCTTCGAAGTGTCACGACAACGTCCGTATAGAATCCTTTACTCCAGCAAGTGGCTAATAATGCTAGAGGTCGGGACTGAGGAGATGGACGAAAGGGAATTCTCGTGATCAAACAGCCCTACCTGAGTCCGCGGCAGTCCGGGATCTCCTTGCGTGTGGTGGTGTCAGAAATCCCTTGACATGGTGCTTCCTGTAGCCAAGTCTGTCTCCCTCCGTGGGAGACGTTCCTACAGCAGCCCAGCCCAGTCTTACTTACGATGATTAATGGTTTGCTTTTTAGACGGAATGCTTTGACAAAATGTACGTTGAGTGATTTGTATGGATTTCTACAGGTATCACGTGCGGCCCCCTGCCCATCCCAAGAGGGTCTTACCTGGTGAATTCCTCTGGCTCGAGCTTCGGTGACACGGCTCACTACGCTTGTGAGGATGGATTCACGCTGCGTGGCTCTGCCAGAGTGGAGTGCACCTCACTGGGATGGGGGAATATCCCAGAGTGTACAGGTAGGTGGGCAGAGGAAGACTGTTATGATAGTGGCTCGAAACGCATAAAGAATAGGTATTGAAAGGGATGTAATGCATTAGGACCTGGATTTATTAATGAAGATATGAACTAAAAGATAAATAGTTGGAAGGATTGACACGGCAAGTAGATGATGATGATGATGATGATGATGATGATGATGATGATGATGATGATGATGATGATGATGATGATGATGATGATGATGATGATGATGATGATGATGAATTGGTAGATAGGAAGAAAGAAAATGTGTTCAACTTTAAGCTTGTTTGGTTGGATGGAAAAAGAAGTATAGAGAGAGATGGTGAGAGGAGGAGACAAGACAGCAAAGATAAAGAAAGTAAGATACATAACAGGAGAGAGAGAAAGGGGATAGAGAGAGAGAAAGAGAGAGAGAGAGAGAGAGAGAGAGAGAGAGAGAGAGAGACAGAGAGAGAGATAGAGATAGAGGGAGAATTTATAGTAAAGAAACAATGTCTTATATATTTAGAGAAGGAGAAAGTTCTCAATCTTGCGGGAATGTATAATTATATCTTTAATGGCATATACGAACATTTCTTCGAAAACTAGCTTGACCTTCAACTGAAATTTTCTGTTGTGCGACCATTCTTCTTTTTTACTCACTAGAAAACTTTTCAAAATACGACATTTGGTTTTATCACTGAGTTCTCAATATCTCAATAGGAAAGGAATTTGTAGTTATGGTTTTTTCCACATAGTACTCAATATTTATTTCAGCTTCGACATTGATTTATCTCATTATCCTTTAAAATTAAAATATATTTTCTTTTTTTTTGCCGTTTTTTTTTTTTAACAAAAGACGCAGTTTACATCTAATATTTATTATAAACTCGGCCGAAAAGAGACATTATCGTTAGTTATCATCTTGTTATAGCGTTAAACATCGAAGGTAAGCCATGAATTTTATGCGCCTCGAGGTTACCAAATAATACACTTTCTTTCTTTCCGCTCACATAATTATGCTATCAAACATTATTCGAAGACCTGCGATCCAATCATTTGCTCCTCCCAGACATCATGTGCCCTAAGATGCGTCCCCCTCGCCATGGCCGAGCCTGGGCGAGCAGTGTTGTGTACGGCACTCTGCGTGAGTACCGCTGTACTGCCCCGACACGCCTGGTGGGCTCAGCCTACTCTCACTGCAACCACTCGGCCCAATGGACGGACGAGGTGCCCAAGTGTGAAGGTGTGTGTGTATGTGTGTATGTCTATATTGTTTTATGCTTAATATTTTTTCCCATGTTGAAAATTAGCATCGTTTTTCAAAACTCGTCGCCATATTTCAATTTTTTTTTCCAATGGATACTGTTGTGATTGAGAAGAATGATTTTGTACAGACATAAGAAGATAATGTTAAGTTTTACAAACAAATCCAGAAGCAATTTGTTTTCGGAAGTTATAACTTATCGCAATGTATGTGTAACCGCCAGCTGTTACAGGAACTGAAGTGCTCTTTGTTAAGATAGGGCTGCTTATATGGTATTCAGGTCCACTGACTGATAACTCAGGCCAGGATATAAACCCCGTACCCCCGAAGTGCCGGCCCTATGCTCCACCGCCTGATTTATATCGCACCTTTATAGTCTGGTGGATTAAGTTCTACACATTTCAGTAAGTTACATGTGGCACTTTGTGAGCTACAAATATCACGATGTTTTTCATTATTTAAAACTGACCAGTCGTTGCAATCTGAATTTAAAGACTATGCGCACTTTGACTTTTACTATAACAAATCTGCTTCTTTAGTAGTGGATGAAATATTTCCCGCATCTTCAATTCATGCTTCTCATTCTCTTGGTCAGTTCCTGAGTGTCCAGCCCTGCCCAAACCCCAACATGGTCAGCTCTCTACTTCAGCACAAGTCCCGGCTGGAGAATCTGTCCAAGTGGTATGTGATCCTGGGTATGTGCTACAAGGATTCGAGAAGCTAACATGTCTGCTGAATCAGACTTACAGCAATTCTCTGTCTTCATGTATAGGTGAGATTGGAGCTTTCTCATCCGTATAAACTGAATTCTTTTATTTCTTCCTTCCTTCCCTCTTCTCCTTACCACACTGCCATAAATTCACAGCATTCCCTATCATTCATAACTGAATTCCAGTTCACAAAATACTATGCGCTTTACGTTAATATTCCACGCAGGTTAGTTTACATCCGAGCATTTACCCTATCATGAAAGATAAAAATTTAACATTTGAAATGGAGTCTGTCATGTGACTTTATCCTTCATCTTACAAGGAATATAAACATTAGCATATTATTTTATTGCAACGGACCGATACCAACTCACGTGATTTCTTTTGCGTTTCAAATCCTAGATATCAACGAATGCGAAAGAGCCAATCCTTGTGGGCCTGGGGTATGTGTCAATCTCCCAGGAAGCTATGCGTGTGTGTGCCCGGATGGTTACACTCACGAGAACGGCTTTCTTCAGACCTGCGTAGGTGAGTAGCATTTACACAAACCTACAAGGAATACCTTGCTCACACGTGTGATGCTGTATCCTCTTTTGATGCCATTCGACTAGTGGAACAGCTTAATGTGGTCTTGCTTAACAACTAGGTTGGAATCGAGCAAATTAAAACTAATAAAAATAGTGGGTTTTGAGGTCTGTAATGTCAAAGAAGCAAGATATAAGAAAGAGTTTGATTTCACTATACCTTTTTTTGCATATCTATTTGTTAGCTCAGCTTGTTTTAAAATGTATTTTTTTACTCTAGAAATTTCATCTTCAAGCTTATTTACCCTAATGAATTTATTCATCTTAATATTGTCAGTAATGGCGCAGTCGTTTAAAATTTTATCAGCCAACAATCTATTAAATTGCAAACACCATCTAAATACAAATCAACTGTATAGAAGCAAATATAACTATGAGATATTTTGGTCTGTGTTAATGAAATAACTTCCTCTCACTGAGAACAATCTTAACTCTCCTTTCGAACGAACTTGAGGATTGCAACTTTTGTTGCGTAAAACTCAAAACTAAATCCGAACATAATTATACCATTTTTAAATTCTGTTTCAAACATTACGCTTATGAAGACCCAATTGATAATGTCAAAACATTCTATCCACGTAAATCCTGTCTGCTCAATCTTAGACATCGACGAGTGTGACCTTGAGCACCCTTGCAGCCATATTTGTAAGAATTCCAAAGGGAGTTTCACCTGTGAGTGTCCACCTGGCATGAACCTCTACCGTGGCCCATCCTACATCACACGGACAGGGGTAGTTCTGGATCATAGCCGGTCATGTATACGTGAGTAATTCAGATGTTTTCTTTTTGTAACTATTCTCCCAGAAAGACCACTTAAAACACACAGGCAGATAGCGTGGCTTGTTCGACATTGGTGCTAATTATAGAATACGTGTGTTACATGTAGTTAGTAACGTGCGGGTGAAGCTAACTAGATTTAAAAAAAGCAATTAATATAGAAATATATTTGATTGTGTATACTTAATATTTTTTTTCAAGGGTGGTCACCATAAAAGGTCGTGTATTCGTGATGCTTTAAAATATAGCAGTTCGGATAATGTTGTATGGATAATGTTGTGTGGATAATGTTTTGTGAGTACAACATATCCAAAGCAACTGCTGAGTCTAGATGTTCCAGAGGATATCAGAGATCTTTCTGACATATCTCCGTCATGATTTCAGAACTGTGCGCCCCTCTAATGCTGAAAAGTGTTGGTACCATCTTCTACGACAAGGAGCAGCTGCTGAATGGCACAGTGCTTGCTGGGACCACGGCTAGGACTGTGTGTCCTTATGGGTATCACAACAAGGCCGATGAACCAGCCGAGTGCCTGATCAGTGGACGCTGGTCTCAGCTCTCCGTGGACTGTGTTGGTGAGAGCTCTCACTCGACTGCAGCAACACCGCCTGGTTGAGGGAAACAGGAACATGTTGCTCTAGGGGGACTAACAAGTGCGGAGAAAAGGGGGATGGGGTGGGTGTGGTTGTAGCAGCAAGTGAGGGCTTTCCTCAAGAAAGAGGTTTTAGAGAAATCGATATAATTTTATTGACAAGAATTCAATCAGAGCTGATTTTGCAATTACACTCCCTAAAGTCTTAATTCATTTAAAAATAATCTGAAAATTGAGCTTTAAGGCGGAAAATCTTATAATTATGAAAAGGGAAAGAAAAAACTCTTGAAAAGACCAAGAATTTCAAAGCTGACTGTCAGCAGCAGCAGCAGCAATAGGACGAGGCGAGGAGAACCGACGGCAGCAACAAAATGAAGAGAAACAACTGCTTCTCCCCAATATCACATGATATATCTGGTCCAAAAATATATCTTCATTTTTCCATTTCAACTCACATACAAAATCAATGTAACTTTTAATATTTCTCTTTTCTTAAAGTTTGTGCTAGAACACTTAAAATAAAAAGAAAGAGGATCACTTAAAAGCCAGAAATAAATTTTAAAAAGTATTCATTTTTTCCTGAGCAGAGTCGAGATGCGATGTTCCAGAGGTCACGACCCCTAACCTGCGCGTGAACTTCTCCAGCCTGTCTGTGTTCAGTCAAGCTACTCTGACCTGTGACAAGGGCTTCACTCTGGAGGGGAACTCGAAGCTCTTCTGCTTGCCTCACTCGCCGAGCGGTTCAGGAAATAGAACATCGTTCAACTGGACAGGACTTCGACCAAACTGCACACGTATGAGGAAAAACAGTTATGATTTGAAATTGATATACCAAGGAGTAAATGCTTACGTACTTACGTATCAGTTTATAACTTACTAATATTTTGTTATCTATGTCAGCAAATAAAGAAAAATTCATGAAGGAACAGAATGCCGACCAAGGCCACAAACTAAATTTTTCTCCTTGATCCTCCAGGGGTGGAATGCCCTCGACCTATGGCTCCCCGACTTGGAAACGTCACCGTAGACTCCACCCACTATTTGGACCCAGCGGTATTTAGCTGTCCTTGTGGCCACAGGCTGGTTGGCACGTCAGTGGTCAGGTGCACGGAGGGCGGAATTTGGAGCGCTCCAACACCTTCCTGTGAACGTAAGGCCGTCTGCTCAATTCACAAATAAAACTGATAGGTTGGTTAAACACGCCCAGAGATCCAACAACGGAAATGTTCAGCCTTGTCTAATATTGACACCGATCTTCCAACAATAAATGTCGAAATTAGAGGATCAACGCGAACATTTTGTTCGATACAGTTCGAAACAATAAATTCAAGGGCCATGGAAGATTGGAACTGTGTCTATTTGAAGAGTAGTTCTAAACTATAGGTAATTAAATAACTCTCTGTAATTGGTATATTTAAGTATATTTCTAGCTAATGTGGTGAAAAGCTCACGGTTATGGACTCTGGTGTGTCTCTCACTCTCCAGCTCTGGCGTGCCCCCATCCCGGCATGCCTCGGTGCGGCAGCATCTCTCACGCCCCAGGCTTTCCGGTCGGGTCTCAGGCACAGTTCAGCTGCAAACGTCGTGGCTTTGTCCTCTCAGTCTCAGGTAGGTACACAGTGGGAAGGAGGCTTGGCTGTGGGACTTATAGCACGGATGAAATTTGAAAACCTGTGGTTGTTGTGAGTACGAACTTTATTTTTGGAATATAAAATTTGATGATTTATTGAAGGTATATGCGGTAGATTAGCTATCGGTTTTGTGTAGCACTTCAGTAGGAATCTGTTAGATAAGCGAAATCCCGCAGTTGTTTAACTGACATACCTTGAACTAATGAGCGGCATCTGAAGCACCTGTTAAAGTTTGAGTATCACGTGACCTGCAAAGCTTTGGTCGTTGCAGACATAAAAAAGTGCTCAAATTGCTGCAATCACGATTCATCAGCACCTGTAGTCAAACCTATCTGCTCATTATGAACATTTTTATTAGTAGAAAACAATTTGTGAGCTAAAATATTGCCCGTGCAAATGGTCTCATCTCCCAATTGAATTTCTTTAGTATATTTTGTTTCATTCCCAGGGACAACTCCTCTGACGTGCCAAGCGCTGGAGCATGCGATGACCTCTGACCTTCTCCCACTGGCCAATATTAAACTTACATTGAACCTCAACTTCAAGAGCCAGGGGATCAGGAGGGGCTGCGTGGGGAAATACAGGAAGAAACTAAAGAAGAGCCTGGAGGTCTGGTTCTCACAGATTGGCGAGTGTTCGGCTAGCACAGCCCAGGTCCTGGCGGAAGTCAAGCCAGGTCCGCTGGACAAACAGGTGTGTACTGCTGCAGTGTGAGAGCAGTTTGTCATGGTGGAATCCTTTCGATAATAGCCGGCGTGACATGAGTATGTTTCAAAAAACTAATAAAATTGTGACTCAAGTATCGTCCCTAATTATCTCATTTACCATCGCATGACTGAATGATCCTGGAACACAATTTTAAAATTTTGCCTGTGTGGACTTCTCTAAGCTATTTAGTAATGTCAGTTGTACTAAAACGTGTTTGGGAGATACTGGTGTTGATTCATATAAAGAAGCATTAATATAGATATAAGTGCTTATGTTAGATATAATTCTGGATCTAAAACCTTTAAGAACATGCAAGAACAACTGTAAACGTTTCGGATAATGACTTGTATATCTTTCCAAAGTGTTTTTTAAAATGACAAGTTTTCTTTTTAAATGATTTCGGCATTAATAGATGATTCTCAAATGACGCGAATATCTCATTTCAAAACCATATTTCTAGATGTACAAGTAAATCTGCATTAAATAAAAAAGTTTGTGGTAATTTAAGTGCAAGTTTTATCTCTGAAGTTGGTTCTCTGACAAATATGGACGTTAAATGGTTCCAAATTACATGCCATAGGATCTCATGGAGCGCAGAATAATCAGTCTGTAGAGGATTGATGTATGAAAAAGAGACCAGAGTTTGACCTTTTACTGCGATAGGGAAGAATCTCCTCTAACGAGCGCTGTCTACATATAGGCCTACTATTCTTAAGAAAAAAATATAAGTTATAGGCGTCTACAGCCGCTTATCTAGAGGCAAAGATATAAATATCGCAGCAAGAGAGGGTTATCAATTCAACACGACAAGAATATTTAATATCCATAATCACCACAAGATTGTTTGAAACACTTGTTCGTCCAATTCTCCCAGCCCATCTTGGAGTTTGAACTGAAAGTTCGGTTCGAGTCTTCGGACTCCCTCTGTCCCTGCAGTGAGGTCATTGACCAACGGCTGAAACGGCTGGACATGGCCAGACTGCCCATCCAACACATGACTGGACCTCAACCGTGCAGGAACTTGGCCGAGGTTGTCAGCTCCAAACCAGTGAAGGAAACAAGCTGGTCTTGTCCACTTGGCTTGAGACTGGACAATGTGGGATTTCCTTGCCAATCGGACAAGGTTCCCGTCTGTATGGAAGGTAAGCGCAAGCCGCCAAACAGAAACTTTTTTTCTTGAATTAAAGTTATCAAAGGAAGGTACAAATCCAAACTATGAACCTTTACCAAACTTTCAAACTGCGATAGATTAAAAAAAAAAAACAAACAGCAAAGACAAACAATAAGTTCTAATTTTATCTTACATGTACAGTAATATCACAAGGTTCTGCAGAGGCCGGTGCGGCTACTACTCCGGGCACAATCACCGACGTGACCTAGATAATCGTGTAAGCTGAAAATTCCAGGCTAACCAGCAGCAGTGAAGATCTATGTGTTGCCCGGAGTTAAACATGGAGAAATTGTTTAATTATAATGGGGGGGGGGGTGAAAGGGATGAAAACTATGAGCGTGTATAAAGTTTTTGGTTCGTTTTGTAAACTTGGCGTTCATTTACTTATTATATTATTTTATTATTCTTAACTTAGAGATTTGCCCGTACATATCTTAAGCATACTTCTACCGAGAGTTCTAAGCTTTCGAATAATATTGAATTCTTTGAAATCTCTATATAAATTCAAAACCTATTTTCACACATTCATTGAGATAGGAAAACATATATCTAAAAAAAGAACAAGAGAGAGAGATAGGGACGCACACACGCACACACTCAAAGAGAGACAGAGACAGAGACAGAGAGACAGAGAGAGAGAGAGAGAGAGAGAGAGAGAGAGAGAGAGAGAGAGAGAGAGAGAGAGGGAGGGAGGGAGGGAGACAGATAGATCAGGCCAGTCATTTACGTAGCCAAGTAACCATCTTCATCTAAAAAATTAAGCTTTTATTAAGGATTGAGAAGCAGTAACCATCATGTTGGACTGAAGACTAATCACTAAGAACGAGACATATTTTAACAGAGCATAAACAAAAAAGCCCCTATCAGATAGAATGAAAGAGGGTAATCACAGAACAATAAAGGCTGGGACAGACAGAGCTAGACCTAAAGATCTAAATATGCAAGTAACTGTAAAAAAAGCAATTAAATTAAAGAAAAATCAATCACAAATCTAGATCTAACTTGAGACGGACGAATATATAAGACGAAAAACATGAAAACAGAGAGAGAGAAAGAGAGAGAAAGAGAGAGAGAGAGAGAGAGAGAGAGAGAAAGAGAAAGTGAGTGAGACTCACATATATGAAGATGATAAACACACTCACATACTCATCTACACATATAAAATGCATAAATGTGGGCTGGAGTATAGTATAACTTTACAAGGAAACTAGTGACAGGGAGGAAAATAATTTTATTGTTTAAGATGTTTCAACCATACCATAGAGTTCTTAGTGTTTTAAACTTACTAGGGTATCAAGATGCATATATAAATAATATCACTTATTCAATCTTTTCTTTCCACAAAGCAACGCTGTTCCTTTTCTATTTCTGGTCTGATTTTGTTTCTGACTCCTATCATGATGATTCTTTCAAGTATTTTGGTGATACTTCTCATAACACTGATTGTTCTGTGTAACTCACATTGTGTTGGCCGTGGTTTCTTTGGCAGTGCTATTTATTATAATTATACTGTCCATGTATTGGAGATGTCTAACGGAATCTGGCCTGAGTCATACACTTCGTTGAAGTAATGTTGCGATCTTGATTCCATAGTCTTCAAGTACTTCTAAAAAGTTCTACTGATATACTGTCTGGGACTGTTACTTTGCCTGATTATTCATCTTTCCTTTTGCAGCCCGGACCTCATCTTCCATGATAGATGGAACAGCAGAAAGGCTCTTCATTACGTTCAAATCCTTTCAGTGGTGTTTAATACGTTTACATATTTACTCTGCCCATCTATGTAAGATTTTCTACATAGTAATACATGTCACCGCTATTGAGTTTAGGCATCCTGTGGACGAGCAGCTTTTCTTTCCAGAAATGTATTCAAAGTTTCTGTACTTTGCATGCTCATTGTTTCTATAGTATAGATCGATGTTTCTCCATTGAGCTTTTCTGAGCATTTTAGAATTCATGTACTTAGGCAAACATAATTAATTGATAATTTAATCAAGTTGGATATAGAACAAAATCTAATCTAGCTCTAATTGGTAAATTTAGGCTAAGATATGTCTGAAAATATTTGCATGAAAATCTATCTAGCATTCTAACTGTATTGTCTATATATGTAAAACTCTATGAACTCCTTTGCTACTAGATATAGATCTAAATGATCTAAATATAATTAGACCTAGACATTGTTTGATCTTCTAGTCTGCTCTAGACGACGTTTGTTTTTATCGAGTTCTAGATCTAATTAAGAATGTCTTTATTTACACAGCCAAATAAAGATGCCTTCCATAGAAGGAACATTTCCGGTCAAGAGGAATGTGCAGCTAGATACAGTAAAATCGTAATGTGTTCTGATACAATTATTTTTTTATTATAATAACGCGTTACAAGACGACAGCTATCCATGTTGCTGTTCGCCTTGAATAGTTTTGTACTTACCACAAATCGAGCTGCACCTTCCGTTTAAAAATTCAGCCTACTCAATTATCTAGGTCAGCTAGGTACAGTGCCTTCTATTTTGGTAAGCCTTGGCATTGGCCTATGAACGTAATTTTTTGTGTATCGAAATTAAATTCCCAGATATTTTTTAAATGTCTTATATCTATATGAGGTATAATGTTTTATCAACGATTCGAACTTTTAAACATGTCTTGAAAACACAAAGCAAATGAAAGCCAAAAAACGTTCTGATTAAATGCAAAAATGTTCCGATATTTTTAATAAAGGTGGAAAGAAATAAATAGCGTAAAATTTCATTTTCAGATTGTTTCATGCAACATCCTCAAAACCGTACTGAGATAAACCAAATGTCAACAGTGCGACCTATCTTTCAAAATACGACATCAACCCCATCTTCTACCTCTCAGCCTGGTTTAAAAGTTACGAAACGGACACCGACCATCCAGGATGAGACATTTACAAACGATTCATATTCAAATACAACCTTCCAGGACGGCAATTCAGCTTCACCCCTTATAACTTCTTCCTATTCTAATACAACCTTTGGTGAGACATTTGAAGTGACACCTCAAGTCATAAGTATAAATGGAACCACTAATAACATTCAGACCACAGCTGCACCATGGGACACAGTATCACATTCCTTTGTCTGGAAGCAAACCTCAAATGCACCGTGGGACACAACACACTTGTCTAGAATGCGAAGAACAACAAGTGCACCGTGGGACACAACACACTTGTCTAGAATGCGAAGAACAACAAGTGCACCGTGGGACACAACACACTTGTCTAGAGTACGGAGAACAACAAGTGCACCGTGGGACACAACACACTTGTCTAGAATATGGAGATCAACAAGTGCACCGTGGGACACAACACACTTGTCTAGAGTACGGAGAACAACAAGTGCACCGTGGGACACAAAACACTTGTCTAGAATACGGAGAACAACAAGTGCACCGTGGGACACAACACACTTGTTTAGAATACGGAGAACAACAAGTGCACCGTGGGACACAACACACTTGTCTAGAATACGGAGAACAACAAGTGCACCGTGGGACACAACACACTTGTCCAGAATACGAAGAACGACAAGTGCACCAGGATATACAACATCAAATTCCTATAATACAAGATCAAAAACAAAACCACCATGGAGTACTCAATCATATTTTGCTGGTTCGCAACTCATAACAACTGCACCAACCCGTCCGTATTCTGATTTCCCTAACACAAGGTCAAACACAAAAGCACCATACAATATACAATCAGATTTTATCGACGCGCGAAGTTCAACAAATACACCATGGGGTCCATTTTCTGATTTCTCTAACACAAGGTCAAACACAAAAGCACCATTTAATACAGAATCGAATTATGTCGGTCTTCGAAGTTCAACAAGTGCACCATGGGGTCCATTTTCGGATTTCTCTAGCACAAGGTCAAACACAAGAGCACCATGGAATAGACACTCAGATTTTGTCGGCCCACCTAAAACAACAAATAAACCATGGGGTACATTTTCTGGTTTCTCTAACACAAGGTCAAACACAAGAGCACCATGGAATACACCCTCAGATTTTGTCGGCCCACGGAAAACAACAAATAAACCATGGGGTACATTTTCTGGTTTCTCTAACACAAGGTCAAACACAAGAGCACCATGGAATACACACTCAGATTTTGTCGTCCCACGGAAAACTACAAATAAACCATGGGGTACATTTTCTGGTTTCTCTAACACAAGGTCAAATACAAGAGCACCATGGAATACACACTCAGATTTTGTCGGCCCACGAAGAACAACAAATACACCATGGGGTCCATTTTCTGGTTTCTCTAACACAAGGTCCAACACAAGAGCACCATGGAATACACACTCAGATTTTATCGGCCCACGAAGAACAACAAATACACCATGGGGTCCATTTTCTGGTTTCTCTAACACAAGGTCCAACACAAGAGTACCATGGAATACATTTTCGTCTTATTCTGGGAAGCAGAGAACATCAAATTCACCAAGAAATTCTGTATCACAGTATTCTGGTAGACGGCAATCGACAAGCGTACCATGGAACACATTTTCGTCTTATTCTGGGAAGCAAAGAACATCAAATTCACCAAGAAATTCTGTATCACAGTATTCTGGTAGACGGCAATCGACAAGAGTACCATGGAATACATTTTCGTCTTATTCTGGGAAGCAAAGAACATCAAATTCACCAAGAAATTCTGTATCACAGTATTCTGGTAGACGGCAATCGACAAGAGTACCATGGAATACATTTTCGTCTTATTCTGGGAAGCAAAGAACATCAAATTCACCAAGAAATTCTGTATCACAGTATTCTGGTAGACGGCAATCGACAAGCGTACCATGGAACACATTATCATATGTTCCCGGCATGCGACAGACCACAATTCCACCATGTCATCCATTATCCACTTTTTCCTACTCGCAGCTGAGCAAACATGCACCGTGCAATCCAAAATCAAGGTTTGATGAACCTTGGGCGATGAGTGAAGTGGATTGGAAGGCTATATCTACCCGCCCTGCTCGACAATCGAGCACAAGTCAGCCCTGGTACGGTGTATCTGTCTCGGCTGGTATCCAGTCATCTACAAAAGCACCAAATCTTGTATCATCAAGTTTCACAGATCTCTCTTCTCACACAAGTAAGCAGTGGCGTTTTACTGCCGGTCAGTATCCGCCAAAGACAACTCCACCATACAGCCCTCCCATGGAATGGCCAGAAACAAATCCTGAGACTGAGGAAGGAGAGAACATTATCCTAAAGCGAAAGACCAGCGGTTCTCTGTGGAGAGAGACGAGTGATGGATCCCAGAGGCTCAAAGACTTCCCCACCAGAGACCCAAACTCTCCAGAGTTGAAAGTCGCTGAAGAATCGCTGAAAGTTTTAAACTGTTCTGAGACGCTTGGAACTGCTGGATCTAATGACTGGCGGGAGCTTGACAGTAAGGACAACACCTCGGACTCTTTGACCACGCACCCTCTGGAGAAGGACCAAGTGACCATGGTTCAGTCCCCTTCCGGACCACTACCTGACAGTAAGTTAAGTGCTTTATTGCATTTTAAGGAGGAACCGCCATGATACATCGTTCTTGATACGTCATATTCATTGATTGCGGTAAAAAGCATTTAATAATCATGTGGATTAAGAGTATTCTTCGTCAAGAAGTTTGTAATGGCTTAAAAGAAATAGACTTAAATGGAGTGAAATGAACGCAACTAGTTGTACCTTTATGTTTTTTTGTTTGTCTTTCTTTCTCTCTTTTTCTCAGACTCTATCTCTCCTTGTGTTTCTTCTATCACATAAGCAAAAGTTGACCGTCCATTCAACTTTACTTTCCATTTTTCTCCACTTGCCTTACTAGTGAGTTCTCCAGTGTTTACAGTGGAAGTGCGAGATGAAATGTCCGGAGGCTTCTACAACATTTCCTGCATTGATGCCGTCCATATCAGCATTAACGCTAAGGTGAAATTACATTACAATCGAATGCTGGTTTTACAAAATATTTATATAATTATCAATACTGAAATATTCAGTTTTTATTTACTTTGCAAGTTAAAGTATAATTATTATTGACAAATTACGTATACGCAACATTCGTGAGCAAAATTATGTTACGTGACATAGAACCGGTCTGAAAGACATTTGTTTTCCTGCAGGTAAACCAACTTCTGCGAGAGTTCACTGCCCAGATGGGCCGAGCTGTGTGTGAGGAAGTCCCTGGGTCCATCTTACAACTGACCGCTGGAAACATACGCTTCAAGGGAACCCTGGTGAGTTAATACATGCTACAGGAAATTCATCACCTTACATCTGGAAAGTTACCCTTCAAGAGAACCATGGTGAGTTAATACATGCTACAGGAAATTCATCACCTTACATTTGGAAAGTTACCCTTCAAGAGAACCATGGTGAGTTAATACATGCTACAGGAAATTTATCACCTTACATCAGGCCGCTGGAAACATACGCATAAAGGGAACCACGGTGAGGTAATTCATGCTACAAGAAATTCATCACCTTACATCTGGAAAGTTACCCTTCAAGGGAACCATAGTGAGTTAATACATGCTACAGGAAATTCATCACCTTACAGCGTCACATGAGCAGATGCTTGGTCACATTAATATTAAAAGGATCGAACTAAACCGTTGATAAAAAATAAAACAACCAACAACATAATAGTGTCCTGTGTCAAGAAAATATATATATATATATATATATATATATATATATATATATATATATATATATATATATATATATATATATAATTATATACAGTAGACATGTTGCTATGTTCTAGTAATCTTATTCCAGATTTCTCAAACCTTGATATGAGTCCTGAAATATGATAAATAGTGTTCAGAACAAACTGCGTTTCCCTCTGAGCAACGCT
>JAWDGP010004972.1:0-42500 GCA_033675545.1 Elysia crispata | reverse complement strand
GAAAGAAAGTAGGTATGGAGAAAGAACAAAGCAAATCAATATTCATTACTATATGTTTGTTTGTTTTTATGAAAAAAAAAAATGTTTTTCTTTAGAAGTCGCCAACTTATCTCGTAAGAGGAGAGAAGCCAAGACAGCTCCTAGTGTGGCGTGGAGTGCTAAAGCACCACAGTGTTTAGGTAAGCATCAAGCAGCTATCTAGAGTCTATGTCTCAGGTTTATGTTTCACCTAAAGTGTTAAAATGCTACGTCTTTCTGTGTGTGATTTACTCTCACAGTAATGGCAGATTGAGGATACAGAAGAACACAAAAAGATAAAGACGGATATATACATATGTGTATATCACGATTTGGTTTAAGGATTAACTTTCCAAGACAAAATTTGTATCTTGTTTAGTTTAACACTGGATCAGTTATAACTTGCAACAAGATCAATAGTTTTAACAAACTTTTTACAATACTTACCTGATTATCTTTTGATTAAAGAGTAAGGCTCCTCGCCTATATTCATGTTCTCCGGACCCTTGCTTGATGTCCCAGCCAGGATTCGAACCCGCACGCTCCTTATTGCCAGACCAACGCTCAAACGAGTGACCCATGTCATGCCGTTGTATGTTCTAAAAAATATTTTCAAAATTTAGTGTCGGTTCGACTTGATACGTATGTTTGCTTGGGGAAATTCCTATAATTGATTCGCACAAAGTTAAACTTTTTAAACGTCCTCAGACATGGAAGCTCCAGTGATACACGGCTGTGGGAGCGACTCAAGCTTCGTCACCGTGGGCCAGAGTGCTGAGAGCCAGGGCATCCGCCAGCCTCGCGTCACAGACAATGGGCCACACCCACCGATGGTAGCGTTCAGTCCAGAAAACTTTACTTTCTCCGACTATGAATTCACCTCTCGTGGAGTAAGTATTGCGACAGGAGGAATAAGCGATGTCTTATCAAAGTGTCTCTAATCACCAGTGCCTGTCTTTTAGACGAACCTTACCGCTTAAATTTGGAATGATATATTTTAATTTTAACAGCCTCTAAATCTTTGATCTTGTTACTTTCCAATCTTGTGTATGTCTATCGCCCCTCTCTCTCTCCTCCTACTACGCCCATTCCCTGACTTTCTTTCTGCTGAGAGTGTGGCAAGCAATGCAGACAGAGGAGCGAAACTTGGTGCTATTTAGAGTGACACAAATTTCCTGAGCATTTGAGAGACAGCATATAAAAAAAAACTTAAGGTGCGAAAATGAGAAATAACTGGATCGATGTATGAGAAGATGAAAAAGAAACAACAAACACAAGTTTAATAGAAAAGAAATCGCTTTAGATCATTACTATAGTTTGATAAGAAAATAAAGAAATAAACATCTGAAAAACTGAAACAACTATCGGGGTATCAAGTCAGAGCCAATCAGAAACCCATTACCCTAGCCAGGTGTCTGTAATGCTCTCTCGACAGAAAGAGAAATCGGACGGTCGTGTGCTAATAACATGATATGACAACGTAGACTGTGCTGGCTGTTCAAGAAGTATGCGTCAGACAGATATGGATTACATCTTTAAATGTTTGCCTACCTATCTTTTCTATTTTTTTCAAAAAATTATTTATGTATTTAGTTTTTAGGAGGAGGGGGAAGGGGTTTGAAGGAGTGCAGTTGCTCTTCATGATAATTTTTTTTACAAATTGAAAATTATATTAACGTATTTGATCTTTACATTTACTCCAAGATCGTAAAATATCCTGAAGCTTAGATCGACAATTCTACTAAAGATATGTTCCATTTGTGATCTGGTTTTGTTAGATCAATGATTCTACTAATGACATGTTCCATTCTTGATCTAGTTTTGTAAGATCAAAGATTCTACTAAAGAAATGTTCCATTCTTGATCTGATTTTGTTAGATCAATAATTCTACTAAAGACATGTTCGATTCTTGATTATTTTTCTGTCACCTCAGGATTTCCCAGTGAAGATGACGGCAGAGGATGCAGACGGCAACACAGCGGAATGTCTGATGACTTTCAGGGTTCAAAGTAAGCCAACAGTTAGACTTTCAGAGTCCAGAGTAAGCCAGCAGTTAGACTTTCAGAGTCCAGAGTAAGCCAACAGTTAGACTTTCAGAGTCCAGAGTAAGCCAGCAGTTAGACTTTCAGAGTCCAGAGTAAGCCAGCAGTTAGACTTTCAGAGTCCAGAGTAAGCCAGCAGTTAGACTTTCAGAGTCCAGAGTAAGCCAGCAGTTAGACTTTCAGAGTCCAGAGTAAGCCAACAGTTAGACTTTCAGAGTCCAGAGTAAGCCAACAGTTAGACTTTCAGAGTCCAGAGTAAGCCAACAGTTAGACTTTCAGAGTCCAGAGTAAGCCAGCAGTTAGACTTTCAGAGTCCAGAGTAAGCCAACAGTTAGACTTTCAGAGTCCAGAGTAAGCCAACAGTTAGACTTTCAGAGTCCAGAGTAAGCCAGCAGTTAGACTTTCAGAGTCCAGAGTAAGCCAGCAGTTAGACTTTCAGAGTCCAGAGTAAGCCAACAGTTAGACTTTCAGAGTCCAGAGTAAGCCAGCAGTTAGACTTTCAGAGTCCAGAGTAAGGGAACAATCAGGCTCTCAGAGCTCACCAAACTTGCCTTGCTTCCAGGCTAAACTAATAATTGTTTCACATATTTATGATCAGCAAAATATCTCTTCTTTGAAGAGTTGTTTTTGAATTTTTGCATCTTTTACCACTGTAAATAAATTTTTAAACTATCTTGATACCCAATTTATTTTTCAAAAAAGAAAAGAAAAAAAACCTCTTTGTCTTTGAAATACGCCACAGGTTAACCTTAATATATTATTACTTGAAAAAATGCAGTTTTTTTTAATAATTTTCAGTTAAAACATCTTTGATTAAACTTACGAGGCTAGTAATGTATTTAATATTATGATTTTATCAAAAGGGGATTGATGTCAAATGATAACACGAACACAACTATTTGAAGATATGAAACGAATTCGTCTATCTTTAAAGCTTTCCCATGGAGTCCACAGACTATTTACTTGTTGCTTGAGGGTGCTGTTTTGTTGTTTTCTATCCATTCAGGTTCGCCAGTCGCCAACATGCGCTGCCCCAAAGAGATGGTCATGATCTACTCTGATGACGGTTCCTTAAAGTACCATAATGATATACTGTTCTTTCAAACCTCAGTTAGACTCCATGCTCCTCCAACTCTATTCCACAACTCTTCTAACAACATTCCTTTGAAGGATGACTCAATTCCGTTTCCTGCCTCAAGCGGACAAGAGGAGGGAATTGGCTCACTTTCCACGAACAGATCTCAGACTGACTCTCTAGATGATTCTGAAGCGATTTTCCTTGTTTATGAGCCTCCTATGAACAGCTTTCTGCCATATGACACCATCCAAACAGCTGTTGCAAAGATCATAGATTCCCATGGAGCGGTGATTCAGAGCTGTGAATTCTTCTTCATCTTGAAACGTAAGTTACTGATCAGATACATACGCTCGGCATTACTCAACAAGTTTTCCTTTATAATCCTAATGGTTGTTTCTGTATGGTCAATATTGTCTGCTTGATTCATTTATGCCTGGTCAACATTAGAAATTTCGACTGCTTGAAAGGATTAGCGATGTTTTCCATTTGAAGACAGAACGACTCAGAGTCACACGATGTGTTATACATGGTCCAAAATCACATCATTGATAAAGACGCACTCAGATACCATTAGTCAAATGTAGGCACACCAAAAACAAAGATTGATATTTAAGAAATCTTTCTCTCTGTGGAGTTGGTCGGATCTGGGACACACCAAACAACGATTGGTATTTGGGAAATGTCTGTCTGTGGAGTTGGTCATATTTGGGACACACTAAACAACGATTGGTATTTGGGAAATGTCTGTCTGTGGAGTTGGTCATATTTGGGACACACCAAACGATTGGTATTTGGGAAATGACTGTCTGTGGAGTTGGTTTCATTTTGGACACACCAAACAACGATTGATATTTGGGAAATGTCTCTCTTTGGAGTTGGTCATATTTGGGACACAACGATTGGTATTCAGAAATCTCAATCTTAATAGGTGCAGCTGGTCCCCATTATGAGAATTCAAACTATCCTACACCGCATCCGAAAATCAAAGCCTTTCCTTCAATTAACCAGTGTCATATATGTTATTGAATAAACCGAGTTTAATTATGCATAAATTTCACCAAAGGAATATTTTGATTCAATATTTTGATTCTTACTTCAAAGTAGATTTCAAACATGAAAAGTAAAATTGCATTTTTCTTCTCCTATTACATTATGAGATATTACATAGCAAATTAAGGCTGTGAGAAGCACTTGCACTTTGATTCCACTAAAGAAAATTAAGCGACAATCTTGTGTTTATAGATTTTGTTTTAATAACATCAAGTGTATTTTTTTTTTTTTTTTTTTTTTTTTGTGGAAAAATTGTGTGCGATAATAATACATTTTTTTTAGTGACATTAATTACTGAAATTTCAAAAACTATTTCTTTAATCTGAATGATATAACTTATACCATAAAAAGTGAGGAAGTGACAAAGAACAAAACAACCAGTTTGATTCCTCATCTTATGGTGCACATTTAAGGATCATATTGATTGTGTCATATCATATCATCTTTAAATTTCATGAATTTGCAACTCGTAATTAAAAATCTCTATTCCAGACCCATTGCCCAGCTGTGACGGGAGTGACCTTGAACAGTACGGGGTCAATGCGACCTGCGTGAGCGTGCAGGTAAGGTCTCCACCAACAGAACAGTTACTCAATCCCTGGGGTCTCACGGCTTATAAAGATTTTTTAAGGACATAAATAAATTGAAGAGCATAGTAGCTAATAAATTCAATAAAGATGTAAAAACAAAATTGAAATATAGAAATAGCCTCACATATCTACGGTGGAAGCCACAGGTGAGCCTCTAGTAAACATCCACAGCCAAACCTGGGCCCAACCTTTTTTTTTTTGCTATTTAAATTTCACCGCTATGCTTGTAGTGGATAAACTATATCTAGAACTGTGGACTTACAGATTATCTTTAAGTTAATAAATTTTGTTTAAATAGTATAGAATTGGAGGTAAAAATAACTGTATTCGTTATCTTTTGTTCACTTTCCTTTGGTTCTTTATTTTAAATAGTTAATCAATTTGCAAAAAAAAATTTCACTTTTAGAAAAACTTTAAAATATTCTGTAAACCATGCTGTTTATAGATTATTATAAAGAATGTGATAGAAATTATTAATTTTTGGTAATGCAGTGGATGGAGGCACAGTTCATCAGAACATCCAGCGGACAAACAAAGAGTACAACATAATTATTGTCATAGGTAGAAATGAAATCAAATAGACTTGAATCCAAATGCTAGTATGCCATTCCCACCCTCTTACCCTCTTTTTCATTTGAGAGGTTTTTTTTTAAAAAAAGTAAAATAATTTAATCTGCCCAAAACATTGTCTGTAAAGGAAAAGTTCGTATTTGATAAGTATAAACTGAATTTCTTTTAACAAAGCAACTGAGACAAAATGCTGCTTGAAAATGTTCGATGCCAGGGCTGGCAGTCTTGTTCATGAACATAAAAAAATCCTTGTCTGGAACACACGAAGAGAAAACATGGATCAAGCTCCGCTGCAAGTTTACAGAACGGCTTAGTCTGAGGTTAACATATCGGAGTGTCCATAAAATTATTAATTATTTTCGTGACGATGTGAGAAAGAATGGTTGATCACTTGTACGAGCAAATAGTCATTGATAGCAATGTGTCCCTTCATCCCATGCCCGCTTCCCTGACACACAGTCCTCTGTTTGATCACTCGCTACTTGACTCTCGACCTCTCTCCCCCACCCCCTTCCCTGACACACAGTCCTCTGTTTGATCACTCGCTACTTGACTCTCGACCTCTCTCCCCGCCCCTCTATCGTTGTCTCTCTCCCCCACCCCCTCCCCTTTCCGCAGCAGAACTCGCTGTCGTGCTCTGTGTCGTGTCCATTCGGCTCGAATTTTGTGGCTGCCCCTCCACTCCACTACCTGTGCCTCGACACGCTCCACTGGCTACCGGAGGACACTGTCCTGAGATGCGGAAGTGAGTGCAGCTGTGAAACTACCACTAGTTGTTAAGATAGAAATATGGAAAGAGGGAGAGGCAGAGAAAGGGGTAACAAGAGGAGGGTGAGAGGGAGAAAGAGACAGCGAGAGCGAGACAGACAGAGACAAAGAGAAAAACTAGAATGTAAGCTCAGCTTTATTTGAAGTTGATAAGAATCTTTTAAACACCCGTCTTGCTTGTAAGGTCATTAGAAATAAAAAATAAAGTAATGAAGTCAAGAAAATTGTATTCAACCCCCCCCCCCCCCTCCCCCAACCACACCGTGTATGTCATGCAGGAAGCTTCCCGACCGACTACACCGTGAACATGGTGGTGAGCGTGACCTACCAGGGGTCAAGCAGGTCGCACGCATGCGTGGAGAGCATCGTGGATGCTGTGTCCAGCAACCTACAGGCGAGGATGAACCAGTCTTGCTCCACAGCTCTCGCCAGAGGGGACGTCGTGCTGAGTCCGGTCGCTGGGCGAGACATCTTTACCAGCATCACACCATTCGCTGTGGTGAGGGAACACTGCACACAGGATCAAGTCACATTGCTAGCCCTTCTCAAGTTGTTTAGTAACATAAGACAAGCGGATGATATATGCTTAAAAACAGGGGGGGAGAGAGAGAGAGAGAGAGAGAGAGAGAGAGAGAGAGAGAGAGAGAGAGAGAGAGAGAGAGAGAGAGAAAGAAAGCCAAAAACAAAAGGAAGTCATTACCCTTTTTTTATTATTTAAAATTTCTTAAATAATAAAGCTTGAATGAGCAGTGGCGTTGGCTTTTAGCTGTGTGGAACCTAAGAAACTCACTGACGCTAATACTAAAACTGATGGAAGTAAGTTCAAAAGATAAGAAAAGAAGTTATGTTACACTTCGAAAATATAGAATTTACTTTTTGCTATTACAATGTTAACAGCGTATGTCTTTTCAGCTTCTCTGTTCTTTGTCCAAATGTTTTAAGATCTCTTTAAGCGACTTGACTTATTGTAAAGTAACATTCCCTTTCATAAAGCTTGCCACATTGCCGGCTCAGATCCAGTTCTGTGGGCCAGTGAGGCGTGATATTTTACTTTTATTGTGGACCATTGCGGTTAAGTTTCGAATTTCGTCCACACTGTAGGAAGAAATTTGGCTTTCTTTTCTTTATACTCATCATAATTGGGCTGGTTTCTGGGCAAGACAAATAACTGGGTGTCAACCAGACAATCAAGTCCAACATCAAGTTAATTTTTTTCCACTTTGTTTTGATTTGTTTTTCCCCGTCAGATGTCCACTAAAATCAACATCAAGATCAGCATGGTCCACCGAGACTCTGGGAACGTCACGTACAGCGCCGAGTGGTGCGCCGACCAACTGAGAGCGGACCTCAGCTTCGACAACGTGACTCTCAGTGTGTCCTGCGGTCAGTGTGTCCTGGACGTGCATCTGGACAAGCAGCTCAACCAGTCGTGTCCGCCTGGGATGGCGCTGGTTAGCGACAGTGTGCTCCAACAACCACAGCAATATACTTGTGGTGAGAACTGCGCCACTAGATTGATTCGTTTATTAAGACTATTTTCCATTTGTTGTATAAAACTTTACATGTCAATATTTATACGCATAAAGATTTTTTTTAAACTCAGGTTTTGATCTAGCTTCATATACTGCTTTACTCTAGACTTGACAATTTAATTTAACATTTTCTGGAAACTTAAGAGGGACTTCTTTGTCTAAAGAATAAATTGTTTGAACGATTTCCTTTTTTTTTTTGCTCAAGCTTTAAAGAAAACCTTTATTAGCTAAATAACATCATTTTTCCCAAATAATTTATTACCCTTGCACTTTTCAATAGCTTGATTTTTTTTTAACAATTGAAATAAAAAAATTCATTGGTACCCATGTATTTGATTCCTAAAACTTTTGGTTGTAATGAGACAGACAGTCTTCATGTGCGCCAGATTCTGACAACTTGTCGCCTTCAATTCTAAGGCCCTATAAGGTCTAACTTCAGTTGCCCTCCGTTTCAGTTGAGTGTCCTTCGGGGATGTACGAAGCCAAACGCAAGTGCCATGCCTGTCCTATAGGCAGCTTCCAGCCTGAGGTGAGATCTACCCGCTGTATCCCTTGCCCGCAGGATTTAACTACGAATAAAACCGGAGCCAGCTCTCAGGACCAATGCAGAGGTAATGCAGCAGATTTCTTTCTGTTTTGATGGTGATAATATGATGGTAATAAAACATGTATTATCCTTGTTTCTGGTCTTCATTTCACATGAACTGGAATGCATAAAATCGATCAGACCTGACCTAACCATAAAATTCATTGGTATCCATTTATTTCATTGGTCATGTTTGGATACCATGGACTTTATTTTCAATAGATGTCCTGAAAGTGTATAATTTCGAATAAATCTTTGTGTGTTTTGTGTGTCCTCTCAGCCTGGTGTGATGTTGACCAGTACTGCCCATCTTCGTCCATGTTTTGTGTCTCCTCTCAATATGGCGTAGAGTTGACCAGTACTAACCATCTTTGTCCATGTTTTGTGTGTCCTCTCAGGCTAGCGTAATGTTGACCAATGCGGACAATCTTTGTTTGTTTTGTGTGTCCCCTCAGCCTGGTGTGGTGTTGACCAGTACTACCCATCTTTGTCCATGTTTTGTGTGTCCTCTCAGGCTAGCGTAATGTTGACCAATGCGGACCATCTTTATCCATGTTTTGTGTGTCCTTTCAGTCTGGCGTAATGTTGACCAATGTGGACCATCTTTGTCTATGTTTTGTGTGTCCCCTCAGTCTGGCGTAATGTTGACCAGCACTACCCATCTTTGTCCATGTTTTGTGTGTCCTCTCAGGCTAGCGTAATGTTGACCAATGCGGACCATCTTTATCCATGTTTTGTGTGTCCTCTCAGTCTGGCGTAATGTTGACCAGTACTATCTATCTTTGTCCATGTTTTGTGTGTCCCCTCAGACTGGCGTAATGTTGACCAGCACTACCCATCTTTGTCCATGTTTTGTGTGTCCTCTCAGTCAGGTGTGATGTTGACCAGTACTCACCAACTGGACTAGCACCGTGTCTCCCATGTCCCCAATGGACTGTCCAGCCAGTGCCTGGGTCCAACACCTGTGAGGATCTCGATTTTAAAGGTCAGATATTGAGAATTCAGGCAACAATTGTAATAAGCAAACAGATCCAATGAGAATGAAGATAGAAGATCATTCTGAGAAATATACTGTGTTTACCTGTAACCATATTTGATCATAACCCGTATCATTATGAATTTAAATTATTTGTTGCTCCCCTCGGACATCATGATCCCGCGTGTATTACCCACTCCCACTCCTTACCTTATTGTGCTTTGTACAACAAAAACAGTTGTTTAATTCTATAAAAGTCACGACTGTTTTCAGATCTTTTTAACGCTTTCTATAATGTTTGTAGAAATAACGAGAATTGCAATATGGCAGTGCAATTTTTTGGCGCTTTTAACGAGTGTAAAGAATCTCAACACACACGGAAAATACTGGCAAAGCTGTTATCTCTCATCTCTCCATTGATTATTCAAAGCTGGACCAAAACTCTAAAGCCCTCGGAACTTATTGCGTTATCAACAGAACTAATCATTCTTCTGTTTCTAATTCTTCACCAACACTGACTACATTAACGTCGTAAGACTCACACCAGAATCGATCCCTATTTCAGATTATGCAGACACGCTGTGCGATGGGTTGGATGATGTCTGTGTCTCCTCACCGTGTGTGCATGGCCTGTGCGATACTACACCAAGCGGCTACACATGCTACTGTCATCCGGGCTACACAGGCCTCAGGTAGCCTAGGTTCAATCATAGGCTCTTGGACCAGTACTTGCTGTTGTTATACTAGACGGTTGTGCATTCTATAGCTTTAAAACACCTTTACAGCGTCCATCTTCAATACCATATTTTACTCCATTTGTATTATAAAAAGATTATAAAAAATTAATGGTTCCATCACACTTCAAGAGAGTCATGAAAAATGATGTTAGCTATGGTCAATTATTTATTGGAAAGGATTTTTTTATATGGAATTAAAAAGATATTTTGAAGGCCATTATTGATATTTCTCAGAACAATTTTGTAAGTAATAAATAAACCAGAAATTGATATTCATAATATTGTGTGGAGAACTTGACACCTGGTAGCTTTAATAGTGGCTGACGCTCATATGAGCAACGAAAATATTTTCCTCCTCCTCTGTATTTATAACTTGCCATTATTTTACAATGATCTCACCAGGTGTGAATCCGAGATTGACATGTGTGAGAATAATCCCTGTGAAAACAATGGCACCTGTGATAGTCGACTTCTGGGCTATCACTGTATCTGTGTAAGTCAGATAGGCGACTAGATTCTTCATCACTTTCTATATATTATGATCCCAGGCTATGTTGCAATGTTGGATCAATATTTAACTTAACCCAAAATATTTCAGTGACTTTTAGATATCTCTCATAATTATGAGTTCTATGAAGTGGACCTTTTTAAAATAGTTACGGATCATTGATATGATACGAAACTCTTATCTATTTTTCTCATTAAACTTCATGAATTTTTTTTTAGAAAAAGGAGCAAACAAGTTTTGCAGCATTGACATTCATTTCTGCCCTATTAATGTCTTGCCGCACTGGCATTCATTTCTGTCAAATTTATGTCTTACTACATTGGCATTCATTTCTGTCAAATTTATGTCTTGCCGTATTGGCAATCATTTCTGTCAAATTTATGTCTTGCCGCATTGGCAATCATTTCTGTCACATTAATGTCTTGCCGCATTGGCAATCATTTCTGTCACATTAATGTCTTGCCGCATTGGCATTTATTTCTGTCACATTAATGTCTTGCCGTATTGGCAATCATTTCTGTCAAATTTATGTCTTACTACATTGACTTTCATTTCTGTCAAATTTATGTCTTACTACATTGGCATTTATTTCTGTCACATTAATGTCTTGCCGCATTGGCAATCATTTCTGTCACATTAATGTCTTGCCGCATTGGCATTTATTTCTGTCACATTAATGTCTTGCCGCATTGGCATTTATTTCTGTCACATTAATGTCTTGCCGCATTGGCAATCATTTCTGTCATATTAATGTCTTGCCGCATTGACTATCATTTATGCCACATTAGCATTCATTTCTGTCACATTAATGTCTTGCCGCATTGGCAATCATTTCTGTCACACTTATGTCTTACTGCATTGACAATCATTTCGGTTTCATTAATGTCTTGCCGCACTGGCAATCATTTCTGTCACATTAATGTCTTGCTGCATTGGCATTTATTTCTGTCATATTAATTTCTTGCTGCATTGGCAATCATTTCTGTCACATTAATGTCTTGCCGCACTGGCAATCATTTTTGTCACATTAATGTCTTGCCGCACTGGCAATCGTTTTTGTCACATTAATGTCTTGCCGCACTGGCAATCATTTTTGTCACATTAATGTCTTGCCGCATTGGCAATCATTTGTGCTACATTAATGTTTTGCCACGGCGCTGCTGTAGACATCTTGGTTACCCGTACCTCGGTGGGGCACACAGACGCCTACTCTTAATAGTTTTTTCTGTTTTATTTTCCTACTAAAACTTTAGGTTTTAGCTGATCTCGTTTGACTACAATTATTTTTTATCTGATAACGTAATGATTGATTTTAAAGATCAGAACATCACTTGAAACTGTTCTAATACAAACTTTTATAATGTTACATATATGCGGCATTATTTTTCTTTCATAAACTACCAGTTCAAAAGTCACCTCATAGCATTTCAATTATTATTATTGTCCTGGATTTCCAATATATTTTAGCATTAGTCGTTCTTGGTGATATTGAAGCCAATCATTGTTTGCTTGGATAAGATTTGAACACCTGTCCTCCCAATCTCCCAGCCAGACGGATTTACAGGTCGGAACTGCTCGAGCCAGCAGAGCTACTGTACGATAGAAGACTGCTATAATGGCGGCAGCCTTGATAAAGTCGCGTGTGAGTGCATCTGCCCGACAGGTAGGTCGCAGGATTTAGCTTCATAGACAAGACTTAACACTACATTTCTGTATCTTGTTAGTTCGATGCGAGTAAATCGGCTTCCCGAATTACCGTCACATTACTTGACTGTTCAGACGTAGGTTAAAAAGGCGCCACCTTCTTTTTTTATTTTGTAGAGATTCACCGATTTAATTAGATGCATTAGAGACGGTTTAGCTTTTCACCTGATTATACAATTATTTTTTGTGCCGTGCAACACTAACAGTTTAAAAAAAAAACCAAAACAAAATAAAAAAAAAACAAAACAAAAAACAAACAAACAGCGCAGTAGAGCTTTGTTAAGCTGTTCTTAGAAAAAAAATCTATAAAAAATTCTGCTGCCTAATTATTTTGAAACATTGGCCTACCTAGTAGTAGCTCATGCTATATATATGTATAGATATATGTATATATATATATAACTGTATATATATATATATATATATATATATATATATATATATATATATATATATATATATTATAACTGTTATGAAAACTCCGAGAGCGCCTTAACACATTTGAAAAATAAATTAAACAACTACTGTATTTAAATCATCACAAACCTCCCTGCGGGCTAGACAAACAGAGCTGCCCAAAATAAAACTAATTTCCTAGATATTCTAGCATTAAAATAACAGCTTTCTTCAAGTTTTAAAATGTTCTAATTCGACTCTCTAGATTAAAATAAACGTCAAGATCAAACAGGTAAAGCAAGTATTATATTTAATCAAGCATTGTTTTTCTTTGTATTGTGTGACTCGAGAAGATTATTTGAGTCCACACACAAGTTAGGTAAGACTGCCAGGATAAACCTCTCTGATGTTGATATCCTCAGATTTTATCGGAGACCACTGTGAAGCGAAAGTCAATGGCTGCCAGTTTGTGCGGTGTGAGAATGGTGGAGCCTGTGACAGTTCTCCTGACGGTTATGTGTGTGTTTGTCAGGTGAGTCCGTCTCGTATGAGTGAGTCTCCTTGAAAAATCTTTGTTTTCTCCTTGTCCTAAAGTTAATCTTTTACACACTAACATTATTTCACAATTATGCTCCCAAGTGTGTGTGAGAAAGAACGTGCATGCACCACATCAATGATTTCAGACAAAGTTTGTAGAAAAATGATCCTTCCCCCCCCCCTCCCCCAAATTCAATATCTAAATTGGACTCTAAGATGAAGGTCCATAAATTGATTGTAAAACACAACATTTGCAGTAGAGGGGAGCCTGCACCTTCTCCTCGTCCAGTGTATACATCTCTTTCAATGTCAGACACGAACAAATCCACTTGAGGCCTTTGTTGATTTTTATTTTATTTACTGTTATTTTGTCGCGCCCACTTTTACCAATCCCTAGCATATTCAAATCACCTTAAAACTGAATTTTAATAGCAGTTTAGTTTTATATTACCGATTTTCCGACCCACCGCACTTCAGATAGAAGTTTAACTGGGACAACGGAGACAACCGATTAGTAGCAGAAGAATTATCGTTCATTTTTACGAGTAACTTCCCTTCTTCTAGTAGACGGACAAGGGACGTCTAAGCATGATTTAAAAAAAAAAAAAACCAGCTTACGGTTTCGGTATCGAATGAATCCAACGGTTAAAAAAAAGTATTTAAGCTTTATAAAGAGCGCACTTGGCCTAAATTTATCGACTTGCTAGACCAATCCGCCTGGATAAAAAGAGAGATGAATATAAGTTAAAAAACTTTCATGAGAAAAGAAAAGGAAGCTTTGAAAAAATATCATTGCGCCGGTAAGGGCAATTTTTTTCACGTCCAATTTCTAGATCGGTGGCAGCTGGAGCAAATGAATTATTTTGCCAGTTACTACACGGTGAATGTTTGTGAGGGATTTGTCTGGAGGGGAAAGGGAGGAATAGTGGTGGTTAAGCTGTTACGCATTTTTCCTTACAGCTTGAGAGGTTCCAACTGTGTCAGTTGCTGAGACTGAAACTTTCTCTCTTATTGTGGCACTGCTCCACGGAGCGGAGGCTGATTGAGTGTGCTTGAAACACCTGGAGTAACTTTCAGCAAGAAAGATTATGTCCATCATTTCATCCAGCAATAAACTAAAAGAAACTGGCAAAAATCAATGTATTTATAAATTAATTGGTTCATGATTAGACATTAATCAAACAAACAATTCACCAATCAAATTAACAATTACTTATTCATCAATCAATCAATCAATCAATCAATCAATCAACCAATAAATATATCAATGGCTCTATTAACTGAACCATTCGTTTAAATCAAACACTTGACTAATGTATTTATTAAGAAGTCAATCGCCTCAATCAATCAATCAATCAATCGATTAATCAATCAAACATCAACAAATCAACCAGTCAACAGTTCAATAAGAAATCAAACATGAAATGAGTCAACATCTTCAATAGACTTCCATTGCTCAAAGAGAGGAGACAGAACATCACATCAACGCCTCTCATACATACATAATTTGAATGGGCATAAATATGGATGAGGTTAAACTGTCTACAAATAATATCGCACACGTCCTCTCAGCAAAGCAGCAACAGCAACAGCAACAACAAAACAACAACAACAAATCGCGATAATGCTCTCTTTATATTGCTGAAATTCACAAAAATGGACAATAAATTAATAAATTACGTATAAGAATATAAAACAAAAACCAACTTTGAAAAATTATCATTTAAACCACTGATTAAGCTACTCAGTGTGTTTCTCTCTCTCTCTCTGCTTGTGACAGGCTGGCTACACAGGTCCATCTTGTGGCCAGCAGGAGGTAGCCTGTAGCATGAACGTTTCTCGCTGCTTAAATAACGGTTCGTGTGTGCCCAACCAGGCTACAGTCACAGGCTACAGCTGCAACTGCCCTGAAGGTGAGGCTCGTTCCTGTACAGAACAGGAGACTTGAACACAAACACAAACACTCTGGCGCTGCCATCCAGCTCTGATGGCGAGCAGATCCGAGCTGGTTAAAATATCAAACTATGGCTTCAGGTTATCTTTGGTTTGTCGCTTGAATCAGCACCTGGTTAAAACATCAAGCTGTTGTTTAAGATTATGTTTTGTTTGTCGCTTCAATCAGCACTTGGTTAAAACATCAAGCTATTGTTTCAGATTATGTTTTGTTTGTCGCTTCAATCAGCACCTGGTTAAAACATCAATCTGTTGTTTAAGATTATACTTTGTTTGTCGCTTTAACCAGCACTTGGTCAAAATATCAAACATTGTTTCAGATTATTTTCTGTTTGTCCCTACAACCAGCACCTGGTTAAAACATCAATCTGTTGTTTAAGATTATACTTTGTTTGTCGCTTTAACCAGCACTTGGTCAAAATATCAAACAATTGTTTCAGATTATTTTCTGTTTGTCCCTACAACCAGCACCTGGTTAAAACATCAATCTGTTGTTTAAGATTATGCTTTGTTTGTCGCTTCAACCAGCACCTGGTTAAAATATGTTTTGTTTGTCGCTTCAATCAGCAGCTGGTTAAAATATCAAGGTATTGTTTGAGATTATGTTTTGTTTGTCGCTTCAGTCAGCAGCTGGTTAAAATATTTTTTTTTGTCGCTTCAATCAGCAACTGGTTAAAATATCAAGTTGTTGTTTGAGATTATGCTTTGTTTGTCGCTTCAACCAGCAACTGGTTAAAATGTGAAGCTGTTGTTTAAGATCATGTTTTGTTTTTCGCTTCAACCATCATATTGTTTAGTGCTTCTAATCAAAAGATGAATACTGATTGTAGCTAAACTAAACGAGTGAAATCTACGAAAGACGCTGCCATGTCTCTGTTTGGAAGTAGCACCAGAGCCGCGTTTGTTCAATGTTGTATTCCTCAATCTGAGGACGGAGATGAGAGATCCTAAATCTTAATATGAGGAAATCAAGACATGAGAGGGAACTCAGAAATACATCAAATAATAAAAAATAGAAGAACATAAACACATAAACTCTAGGCTTGTAAGGGATCTATTCAGTTTCCAAAAAGATTTATGAACACTCCATGCTGTAGCTGAGTGTTTCAAATTCTCCCTAAACATATTGAAAGAATCTATCACTGGGTTTCTAGGATGGTTTGCTGGCGCGGTCATTCCGAACTGCCATTATTCCAGATGTCTCAATATATGGGATCTCAGCAAATTCTGTTCTATCCTTATCTATCTAAAGATCCTTTTCAACACTTAGAAACATCCATAAAATGCCTCAAGGTGAACCGTTGTGTGGGAATTCATATTTGCTCCTTTATTATAAACTATTCAAGAAAGAAAATATTTCAAAATGACAAAATTAACGAACTCTTCTTGTTGAGAATAGTATGGATTAATGGAAGCCACGGATAGTTACGTCATCAGTGCTAGAGATGATGTGAGGTTAATAATGTTTTGTTGTTTCTCCTGATGCAGGTTTTGTGGGCCACCTGTGTCAAGACAGAAAGAACTACTGTCAATCTCAGCCTTGCCACACAGAAGGGACTCTAGAGTGTCGGAGTGAGGACTACGGCTACTCATGTGTCTGTTTACCGGGCTGGACAGGTGAGAGGAGGAGTGAGATGGATAAAGTCGGCTGCCTGTTTCTTTTTTCAGTTTACTACAAACACACACACACACATATTTATATATACACCCTTATATATATATATATATATATATATATATATATATATATATATAAATACAGAGAGAGAGAGAGAGAGAGAGAGAGAGAGAGAGAGAGAGAGAGAAAGAGAGAGAGAGAGAGAGAGAGAGAGAGAATATTCCTCCCCCCTCACCCACGCCGCTTCAAAGAAAAAAAAAAGATAGGGAAAAAAATTAGACAACTGGTTTTGAAGGAAACAAATTTTCGATTGAAAAATAACTCACACAGTCATAGAATGCAAACATCATAGATGGACAATGTTACGGATAACATTAATACAGGGATAAATCATCTTGTTAAAACTTGTAGGTATGTTTTTATTTCTCTGGAGTATCTACAGCTTCTTTTCATTGTTCAAATGAATCCTAGATGGTATACTTTTAAATTAGTCACATGGCTTAAGCAGGTATACTTCCAAATAATGTGTTTGTCTCGAGAGCTTAAAAAAGCAAATGATAAAAAAGAATGTTAATCAGCAAAAAGAGAGATCTGGGAAAACTAGAATAAAATACTCTATAGGTCGAATACACAGCTCAGTTCTACTGCAGATTGTGTTGTCATTTGAGTGTTGCTCTCTTTATCGGCTCCGTTAATGGTCAATGAAAGAATGAATACTGCTAGATTGTCTTTACAAAGAAAAACAAAAACTGCGAAGAAGACAAACAGATCGAAAAATTAAAAAAAACTGCGTATCATATTTGTTGAACCTAATCGCATAGACTTAGATATATGGGGAGTGTCAGAAGAGAAACGCTGGATGTATTTTACAAGGAGCGTATTTTTTAAAGATTTGTTTCTTGTGAAGCGTCCGAATAAACAGTCAAGGTGCAACCTATAATTGTACTGCTCTAGATTTTTTTTATATTTTTTTTATATAGAATAAGTATTCCTTACTTCTCTAGCATAGTCTTTTAACAGCTTATGTGATGGTAAAACAGCAAGCAGAATGTATTCGAGTAACTGTTGTTATTGAGCTCCGATCAGGGGATTGGCTGTCTTACTTCTTACCTTGATCCCAGGACTTCGGTGTGATGTCTTCCTGGACCCATGCTTCAGTCAGCCTTGTTCTGGCGGACATGTTTGTCACGTGCCCGACTCAGGTGATCAAAGGTTCACCTGTCTCTGTCCACCTGGCTTTGAGGGCGCAGACTGCTCTGTAAATATCTCATTTTTTTTTGTGTGTGTTGTGTTCCTTATTTTTTTAAGGAAAACTGCGCTAGACTGACATACATACTTCATATCAACTGTATGACAAATTTACACTTTGGTTCTATATTTGTACTAAAACGAAAAAAGTATTTTTTTCAATGAAGTATTGGCCATACTTTTTAGGAAGGTGCAGTTACCGTTTTAGCATCTACTCCTTTGAAACTGAACTTACGAAAAAAAAAAAAGAAGATGAGAACCGCTAATATGTAGAACAATACAGTTAACTATAGATTTTTTAAAATAAAAAATGTCAAATTCGACTTGGACATTTCACTCTTCTTAAAGTTCTTTTTTCTGAAAATTTAATGCAGAGAATTGAACTATTCAGAAATGTGCTGGCGTAGACTAAGATTGCAATCTAATTTATTAAGTTCATGGCATTTAAATGATGTTTGGCTGTCTGTAACATGTCACTTCTCCTTTCCCTAAGATTCCTATTGACAAGTGCCGTTTGGACCCATGTTCCAACTTGGCAGAATGTGTGTCACACGGTATCAGCTTTACGTGCAAGTGTCGGCCAGGTTTTTCAGGCGAGAAATGTGAAATAAATGTGGACGACTGCGCCGACACTCCTTGCTTGAACGGCGGCTCCTGCCATGATGGAGTTGACTTTTTTACATGCAGGTAAAGCCGAAAGGTCAAGAGACACAAGCGAGTTAGAATAGTGTGTTACAGGGGGGAGGGAGGGGGTAACCATGACCAGACACTAGAACAATTATTTTTTAAAACACTCTAATATTGGTGGGGCTTTGAAACAAAGTAAAAAAAAGCCTCCAAGAAAAGAGAGCTGAAAAAAAATTTGTCCCGTCTTAAGGCAGAATGTTATGCAACAATTGGTATAAAAGCTTGAGGAACTTATCAAAAAATTCATCACCTACTTTTTTCACATTTTAAAGAATTTTTTTTCTTTGTGTTTTTATTACTCTAGCTCATTATTTTATATCTAAAAAATTAGCCGTCACCATTTAAGTACGGTACTGAATTCCTCATAATAAAACATAAAAAATGAAAAAAAGAGATCTTGAAAAACGATTTGAAGGAGTGTTGTTATTACCCACGACTTCTTTTACTACTGATTCCAAAATCGCACATTCTTGTGCTTGTCTGTTTGAAAGCATTCCTACATATACCATTTCATTTAAATATGTACAAACCTCATGGCTGCTGTATCTAAGAAAAGGTCAAGAGAGGCAACGCTCACAATCAATGTCTATTCTAATGCGCCCTTGTCCTTAGCTGCCCCTTGAGCCACAGAGGTCCTCTGTGTGAGGAAGAGGTCAGGTCTTGTCTGAGCCAGCCGTGCCGGAACAGAGCGACCTGCGCCGAGCTTGGGGCAGGAGGCTTCTCCTGTATCTGTGAGAAAGGTAAGATCTTGACCAAGGTTAAGGGTAAGAGTTCAGTTCGTTCAGTGATTGCTTCATCTTCCAATCGTTTTTGTTAGGGTAAATGTTTACTTTGTTTATTGATTGTCTAATCTTCAAACTCTTTTTGCTTGTTCTTTTTGAATAAGATAGTTTTCCATCATGTATTGAGAATACATATTTAATAAAGATGCCAGTTTTTCGTTGTTGTTTTTGATTTGTTGTTTTTCTTTTTGCTCTAAAGTTTCATTTCTTTGTCGCATCATAGATATCAGATAAGGAGAGAAAAGAATATGAACGCTGCGGAGTAAATCAGCTTGTATTGATGGAATTAACATAAAGGATCTAAAAAACAGAGGTGTCTCTTAAAGGTGATACGATAACAACGACAATGATGATGGTGATGATGATGATGATAATGGTCGCAATTTAAATCTCGAAAGCCCTTTTGAAGCCATAACGTATGGATTCTAAGAAAAATGTCCACAAGTAATTTTTCTGTTTACTTTTGCCAAATCTAAAGAATCCTGGTTCTCTTGTCAGCCTTCAAGTGTGAATTGATGCATTGTTAAAGCCTTTAAAGTCTTCTCCTAGATTATTTGATGTGCTGAAGCTGACTGGTGAAAGTGTCTTCCGACCCCAGTTAGACCCATGGGAATTTAATGGATTGGGTGAAGATTTTTGCTTTATATCTTTATCCTCCTTCACCAGGGCGTGTTTAAAGCTTAAGATTTATATCTTGTTAGCAGAATTTAATTATCTATCAGCTCAATGTGAGTGGTTCTAAACTGTTCAATGTGCCGTGAGCTTCATCGTCTTATCGAGAGTATCATCAAAGGTTTTCATACTGAATTCCTGCCCCTGCCCACAGGTTTCACTGGACAGCTCTGTGAGAACGAGATCAACCCATGTGAGCCGAGTCCTTGTCATGGTGGAGCGAGATGCATCCCTCAGCCACCTCAAACCTCTGGTCCTACCCAGCCAGACACACCAGAAGCTATGTTCCGCTGCGAGTGTCCTGGTCCCTACACAGGCCTCACCTGTGAGACCGTGCTAACAGCCAGTCAGGAGTGCCCCACACACACGGAACTACACTGCTTGAATGGCGGAATCTGCAGGAGAGACCCAGCCCAGGGGCTGGAGATGTGCGAGTGTAAACCTCACTTCTACGGCCCTGATTGTGCCAAGAGTGAGAATCTATTAACTATCTGCCTTTCTCTATAAACAGCAATATGTTTATAAACTGTAAGAACTGATAGTCTCTGTGGTTTTCGTGATATCCTCGTTATGTCATACAATTATGGTTGTGAGCTTGTTTTAAGCTTAAATCATAGTGTGCTCTGAAGATATAGACAATTTGTGACGTAAAATTATACTTATATCTTTGACCAAAAAATGATACTGACTTTCGATGAATTATTAATTATTAAAAATCATGAGACTGAGGTAAATTTCAGACGGATTGGAATGTATTTGCGGGGTTAAAACACTAACCCAGCTCTCACGATTGTTTAAATACTGCTCTCACTTTGAACTAGGAAGCTATGGCCGCCAGGGGCTCCTCAAACATCTTTTTTATAAAGACACAAAATACTAAGGCGCTTTGTGAAAAAAGAGCCATACGAAGTAGAGCGATTGGAACATGGATAACTTTCCGAAACAATTTTTAAAAAATAAATACTGTCCATGAAATCTGACCCATGACACATGTAGTTTTTGATGTATTAATTTGGTGAGATACGTAGTGCAAAATTGAGCCTTAATTTCCCTCAAGTCTGGCCTAAAGCTAAAGGCACCGCTGACGTAAAGACCCTGGACTCATCCGCCCCCTCTCACTATCACCGTAAATGTTGGTTGGGCTGATGGCGCGACCCTCGGGTACTGTCCGCCTGATCGTGTTTACAGATATAGCCGTGCCACTGAGTCACCTGATGGCAGCTTCTCAACGATCTAAAGAACCGTAACTCTACTTTTCTTCCCAGGGAAGTCCCCCAACTTTGATGTTCAGTTCAGGGACGATGGCGCGCCCGAGCTCTACCAGTGGACGGTAGATCTAGGGAACTCCAGTGACGTCCAACCGCCTCAGCTGACGCTCTGCTTGTGGGTGAAATTCCTCGACTCAGACAGCAGCGCTCTCTATTTGACCATTATGTTCAAAGATGGGTGAGCAAAAATTTTTTACATTAAATTTCGGCATATGCTGAGTTTTTAGGGGTTTTTTTTTTCGATTTTCTTCACTTTTTCTTTTCTATTGTTTTGTTTCATTTTCATTGCTTCTCAGAGGTCGGTTGCATTAAAGAATCTATCCCTCGCGTCTTTCTCAATATTGAGTTTGTTTTCCCTTGCAGATCATCCATTTATCTGAGTGGCGCTGCTGTGGACACATCTCACCCTGCTCTGTCCAAAGCTCTGAACACCTCTGATGGTCAGTGGCATCACCTATGTCTGGTCATGTCTGAGCACAGCGCGATCATGTACAAAGATGGAACCCCGAGCTCGCATCTCGCCCTGGGACTGGCTGACAAGCCTCGGCAAAAGTGAGCGGGTTTTGTTTTTTTAAATGATTATATTACTTCGACAACACAAAAAAATACTTTTTACGAAGTTGTTTATGAGATTTCGTGGAAAGTAAATCTTGGCTTTTTGCATCCTACTATTACATGCTTGAACATTGGATGGTCAGCACTCAATCTTTGTGAACTTTCATTCTGTTTCTCTTTCTTGCCGCCTCTCTACTACCTCTGTCTGTCTGTCTCTCTATCTATCTTTCTATCTCTATCTAACGCTCTCCTGCTTTCTCTATCTCTTCGTCATTTTGTCTGCCGATCTCTCTGTTCCCTCCATTTATTTCTCTCTCTCTCTCTCTCTCTCTCTCTCTCTCTCTCTCTCTCTCTCTCTCTCTCTCTCTCTCTCTCTCTCTCTCTCTCTCTCTCTCTCTCTCTCTCTCTCTCTCTCTCTCCTTCTTTTTCTCCTTCCCCCCCTTTCTCTCTCTCTCTCTCTCTCTCTCTCTCTCTCTCTCTCTCTCTCTCTCTCTCTCTCTCTCTCTCTCTCTTTGTTTCAGTAATTGGAACATTTTGTGTTTTACTCAATTCCATCATGTGTTTTTTAAATGTCTATTTATTATATAATTAAAAAAAGATGGATTAATTACAATCAAAACGTGGTAGTTCAGTTAATAGTCACCTACAAGTATGGATAGAAAGATCTAATGTAACATCTTGTTAGGTGCCCTCTAGATTATCTGACGTTTTCTCTTCACACTTCTCACAGGATTACTGAAAACTCTCTTGCCTCGTCATTTGATTTATTCTATTTTAGTCTTCGCCATCGTAGCAGCATTTCTCCAAACATTGCCAATATCCCTTCCTCCAGAATTACAGTGACCTTAGGGTCAGCCCCGCCCACCAGTGCTGATGTGAAGAGGTTCACTGGCTCCATCCATGGCCTCAACATGTACCGGTCCCTTTTCTCAGCTGACGATATACACAACATGTCCAGGCATTGTCACATGGTAAAACTCTTTCTGACAGTTTTTTAGGCAGTTCTAGTCCAAGAGTTTGTTATTAAGTTATTCACTTTGAGGTCTATTTATGTAGCCATATTTTATGAAAGAAAGTAATTTGAAAAAGACAATAAATCATGTTTTTGAACTGCCTTCATTTTAAATAATCTCATGGTGTATTTCTCATCAACTCTATTAGACCGAGGTATATTGAATTCTTTATAATTTCTTATCCTTGTTAACTTATTTTATTCTTCTTGACTCTTTTAAGATGAAACTTCCTTGTAGCAATATAATAACGTCCATCACACAAGCTAGAGTCTACGAAGTGAGCAAGAAGATATTAGAAGCCAGTCTCCGTCTTTAGGTTGACAGAGTAACTTTTCACATGAAACCACTTCACGAAGATGGAGGTTGATTGTGTTAAAAAAAACACACAAAAAAAAAACAAAAAAAAAACAAAAAACAAGCTAAAACAAAAAAAAAATAAAAAGAGCATAATTATGTGTTAAATGTGGTGATAGCTTCATTAGATGCTCCGAGAAGAATGATAGTATTGTTTATTTTTTATCAGACTGGAGGGGACCTGTTTGATGAAATGTTCGTTAAATGTTAGCTCCGACAAGAATGATAGTATTGTTTATTTTTTATCAGACTGGAGGGGACCTGTTTGATGAAATGTTCGTTAAATGTTAGCTCCGACAAGAATGATAGTATTGTTTATTTTGTATCAGACTGGAGGGGACCTGTTTGATTGGCTGACCTTGGACAGCTTTGTATCTCGTGACCTGCGACTGAGCATGCCGTCTAGATGTGAAGTCAACCGTTGTCTTGAAAACAGTGGCAAAATGGGATGTTTGGTTCCTAAAGATATTGTTCTAGGTATCGTCTTGAATCTCATACATTTCGTAGTTCTATTCGAATCTTCTTCTATCACTCTACATAAATTTGGTTTAAAGCAATGGTCCAAATGTTAGGCAAATCTGATTGAAAGTAAAAAAGTGATATGTCTTGAAGATGTGTTACTGATATTTTTACACATACTTTTATTTACTAAATTAAATGATTTACATAAAGTACTGTCGCGAGAGACAAAATCCGTTATAGAGAAGCCTAGTTGCTGTTTATATCATAAGTAGCTCAGGCTAATTGTCAGTGCTACATTATCACGTCGAGTCAAACTCTAAACATCTTCACAGAGAGCGATCGAACAGCCCCTGTCGTGGTCAAGTGTCCAGCAACTCAGGTGGTGACCAATGAGGAGAGCCCCGCTCTGGTCACCTGGGAAGAACCAGAATTTTCCGATAATGTGAAAGTCACCAGGGTCAAACAGAATCGAAGATCAGGTAGTGACGCTCTAGGAATGAGAACTGTAGAACATTAGATCAATAAGGTGTTTAGCTAGTTTTGTAAGATCCAATTCTTTTTATAGATATTTTGAAACGCTCATTACCGTGCAGGTTTTGATATTCAGCTATGAATCCCAATAAGGCAATCAGCCTTTACCCACTTTTTCCTGAATTCACAGCTTTTCAGTAAAACGATGTTTAGAAAGTTTTAGATGGGATGATTTCCCTCTCAGCGAGTTCGTGTACGAGGAGAAGCAACTGGCGCGTTATTGTTTTCATAGGAAACGTTTGAACCTGGCCTGCATAAAGATATTAATAGAAATGAATATTCCGAAACAAACAAATGAACATAGAAATGTTACATTAACCCATTGACTCACAGCTAGACAGATAATATTCTAAAGGAGACAATAACACATTGAGGAAAGAGAAAGAGATAGAGAGGGAGAGAGAGGGAGAGAGAGAGAGAGAGAGAGAGAGAGAGAGAGAGAGAGAGAGAGAGAGAGAGAGAGAGAGAGAGAGAGAGAGAGAGAGAGAGAGAGAGAGAGGCAAACAGACCGAAAGACAGAGACAGATAGACAGAAAGATAAAAACTGAGAGAGATTTAGACAGGAACACAAACAGAGATTGATAGGAAGATAAATAGGTAAACAGAGAGAGAGAGAGAGAGAGAGAGAGAGAGAGAGAGAGAGAGAGAGAGAGAGAGAGAGAGAGACAGGGGGGGGGGGGGGGGAGACAATTGTGTGTGTTAGGGAGGATAGAGAAAACAATCCCAATTCTGGAACTTGTGTTCTCAAACCTGCTCATTTTCAATTTGTTACGAGTTCATTAGTAGACTGGTCAGGAATCATCCTCTCTTACGATAAGTACCACATCACTGATGTCTTAGTCAAGCCTTGATTACGAGGAAGATGCTAATATCGAATCTGTGCCTCTTTTTTCAGGAATCGGCCACATCACTTATGCCGTAATGAAGCCTGTATTATTATATAGATACTAATATCGAATCTTTCAATGTTTAATTTTTCCAGGAATCGTCCTTCCTTACGGCGAGTATCTGATCACTTATGTCGCTTACGATGCTGAGAACAACTCTGCTTCCTGTAATTTCCATGTCTTCGTCAGAAGTAAGTTGATTCAAGCCTTCTGTTTCCGGATGTGGTTTGTTTGTTTTCAATTACTTATCTCTGACATGGAGAATGGCCTCGAACATTAGCGCTAATGGAAGTTCATTAAGTCTCTTGGAGCTAGAACAGGCAAGGATAGGAAAATGTCTATTATTGGACACGTCCTATTTTTGGTACAAAAGAGCAAAGGTTTTAAGAACCGTAGGGAATAACAGAATGTTATAAAATACCGGCTCGTCACAACCCCAGAACTCTGGCATTGCTATGTTTTTACTAAATACTAAGAAAGAATTTTATAATCTAGTTTAGCCTTGGTGAATTTGCAATGGCTTTATAGCTGTATCAATCAATAATAGTTTGTTTCATTGTCTCTGTTCAATCTAGATTTAAAATGAGTTTTCATTTCTCAATGAACATTGTTTATAGCATATTTGGCGTACACTGATGTGTTTGGTATAGCCCTAGTTGATATAATTTTTCTTATTTTCTCATGCCTGTCCTTTTTTTGTCTAAGACATTGCAGGAGAAAAACGCACATTTTACTTTTGGCCTTGAAATTTTAAACGGGAAAAAATGCGATAAGAAGCAAACATGGGAAACATCATTGATCAAAGTTTATGAAATATTTAAATCGTTTGTTATGTGGGTGGGTAAAATTGAGCGTTTGTGAATAAAAACCTGAAGATATTTTGGCTTTGATTTGGCCTCAGCTTTGTGAGAATTGTCAGAAACAAACCTGTCAAATCACACCCGAAATACCCACTCACAGATTAATTAGACATGTAGCAGCAGTTTTCATTAAGCTCAAATTAGATTTATCAATACAGATATTGCAAAGCCGAAAATCGTAGTTGTTCCATTCAAAGATAATTGATCTCAAGATTACAAAGACTAGCGAACAATTTTACTGTAGAGAAATTAATTTGTTTTAACGATACATTTTACCTGATTTGGTTAAACCAGTAACTGTATACACTCTCTGGTTAAACGAAAAGTTGTTTCAATATTGTCGAGAAATTTGAGACATGATCTGCTGAATTAAGAAGGTCATTGTTTGATCGAGATGTTATACCATCACACGCCACTATTAAAATAGCGGTGGAACAAAATAGGGTGGGGGTGGCGAGCTGCATATTAAATCGTTTTTTGCTTTTTTTTTTAAATCTATTTTTGGTCTAAGGGGTAGTTTATGTTCTTAATTGTAACTCAGGTGAAATGTAAATAGAACACTGACAAATTTTTTTCGATGCAAAATATTTTTGCAGTTGCTATGGTAACAACGGCTTTATTTAGAAATTCAAAATTCAGTGCTATTTTAAAAAACGCTTCTTCTATATGGCTTGTTAAAATAAATAAGTGATTCAAATAAGGTTTTGGAAAACATTTTTTTTTCTTAAATAGATCACTACGTAGAAATATACATTTCCTTGTCATTGTGGATTTTTCTGAGGGTTATGAAAAATTGGATTTAGGTGAGTTTGACGTAAACCAGCATTTCAACAGAAGACACGTGAGACTCGCATTGCCTGTTTTAAGGGGTTCATTGTTTGGAGAGCTCCTCGCCTGCTCTGTGATGGAAGAACGATTTCCTAAACAGTATATATATATATATATATATATATATATATATATATATATATATATACCCCAGTAGTATATTGTTTCACAGAGACGATCTCTATATAACATGGTGTCAACCGTATCATTAACAACTATACAGGACTTAGTGGTTCACTATCTTGCACGCTAGCGCCTCTACCGATATGTCAACACCGCAGGGTTCCGAAATTAAACCACCGATTAAACCGTCTGGCTCAATGTCCGAAATTAATTTTAGAGCCCATCGTCTCTTTCTTTATAGTTTGACATAAAATCATTTCCACTTGCTTTCATCACCTAGTTGTTTGTCTCCTCTTTCAGCCGACCTTTTTAGCATTTGAAGTAGATTGCGTGACCTAAATGAGCACCTATCAGGATAATTTTTTAACTTTTAAGCGGCGGACGTTACAGATATAGTTCAATCGGTCTGTTTTCCGGATTGGGTAAAGATGGTTCAGAAATCTCAGCCAGACCAGGTCCGGTTTGGACACGAACCGTTGAGAGTTGGGAGCAGAGAGAGAGCGAAGCAGGAAAATCTTGTCCAGGATCGAGACTATTATTGATTTTATCAAGAGATCACGACGACCTAGTGAAAGTATGTCATTCACCCCCAGCTCTCCCCTTGAAACGGATCTGCCTAGCAAATATGGCATTAGTGCCTCTAATTTTTCACAAGTAATACGTGTAATTATTTCATTTTGCTCTCAAACATTATCACCTATAAGTTGGTCTAGGCCAACTTCAGAAACATGAAATATAGCTGGACAAGTTTTCATATTGAATTCGAACTCTTTATGTGAAGCCATGGGTTGTTGCATCGGTTCCTCTTCTTATACTTTTTAATTAAAAATGTTTTCTGTTCTCTTAGGCGAATACTTTAAAGATACACAACACGTGTTACCTCAGTGGCAATGAAACAGTTTCTGGTGCTCTCAGATGTTGAGATTTTAGTTCCAAACTAGATTCTAATCACAATCTCAACCTTAAGTCAATCACCAGCGGCCGAAATATTTGTCAGGTTTGTATAAGATCGACAAGCTCGAAACAGAGACATAATGTAAGATACCATTACAGACTTACCCTAATACCTTCCTAACCAAACCTTGTATGTCACTGAGAAAAGTTAAGCTGACAACTCATTGTCATGACCAGACGGTAAAAGCTGACACCAGTGAGGGCTCAGCAAACCTAGAAGCTCTGTTCCCCGGTTTGACGAGCCTGTCTCCCTTTCTGGACGACTTGGCTCGGGGGAAAACATCGCGGTGACCTTGTAGAGTTTCAAGGTCACTGGAAATTTCCAACTTTGCCATCTATTAATGTGATGGAAACCAATGCATTTAAAACAATTCAAGATTGTTTTCTTTTTGGTTTTTTATTTTTCATTAAAAGTTTCGTCTACAATTCGATATTATTTTGCTCTTACTTTAATTTATAATTACTAGTGAAGTTTGAAAACACAGTGTTGGATTTTTTAAATCAAATATGAACGTTTTAATCGCCATCAATATATGTCATGTCACTGCGTTGTTTCCATATTACCAGTAACTGTTTACATTGCTGTTCCAATGGTTGCCCTCACTGTCTAAGGCTGTCAAATTCATCGCTGTCGTCCTGCGTGAACTTTATTTCTTCAATTGCTATTCTTTTTTCTCTTTCAAGATAAGATTTCACTCTTGCTCCTCTATATCGCGCCCCTGCTCATTACTTCTGCCTCCTGCTCATAATCTTCCTTCTTCTTGTAGTAGTAGTAGTAGTAGTAGTAGTAGTAGTAGTAGTAGTAGTAGTAGTAGTAGTAGTAGTAGTAGTATTGGTGGTAGTGGTAGTAGTAGTAGTAGTAGTAGTAGTAGTAGTAGTAGTAGTAGTAGTAGTAGTAGTAGTAGTAGTAGTAGTAGTAGTAGTAGTAGTAGTAGTAGTAGTAGTAGTAGTAGTAGTAGTAGTAGTAGTAGTAGTAGTAGTAGTAGTAGTCGTAGTAGTCGTAGTAGTCGTAGTAGTAGTAGTAGTAGTAGTAGTAGTAGTAGTAGTAGTAGTAGTAGTAGTAGTCGTAGTGGGAGTAGTAGTAGTAGTAGTAGTAGTAGTAGTAGTAGTAGTAGTAGTAGTAGTAGTCGTAGTAGTAGTAGTAGTAGTAGTAGTAGTAGTAGTAGTAGTAGTAGTAGTGTAGTAGTAGTAGTTGTAGTAGTAGTAGTAGTGTAGTAGTAGTAGTAGTAGTAGTAGTAGTAGTAGTAGTAGTAGTAGTAGTAGTAGTAGTGTAGTAGTAGTAGTAGTAGTAGTAGTAGTAGTAGTAGTAGTAGTAGTAGTAGTAGTAGTAGTAGTAGTAGTAGTAGTAGTAGTCGTCGTCGTCGTCGTCGTCGTCGTAGCAGCAGCAGCAGCAGCAGCAGCAGTAGTAGTAGTAGTAGTAGTAGTAGTAGTAGTAGTAGTAGTAGTAGTAGTAGTAGTAGTAGTAGTAGTAGTAGTAGTAGTAGTAGTAGTAGTAGTAGTAGTAGTAGTAGTAGTAGTAGTAGTAGTAGTAGTAGTAGTAGTAGTAGTAGTAGTAGTAGTAGTAGTAGTAGTAGTACTAGTAGTAGTAGTAGTAGTAGTAGTAGTAGTAGTAGTAGTAGTAGTAGTAGTAGTAGTAGTAGTAGTAGTAGTAGTAGTAGTAGTACTAGTAGTAGTGGTAGTAGTAGTAGTAGTAGTAGTAGTAGTAGTAGTAGTAGTAGTAGTAGTAGTAGTAGTAGTAGTAGTAGTAGTAGTAGTCGTCGTCGTCGTCGTCGTCGTCGTCGTAGTAGTAGAAGCAGCAGAAGCAGAAGCAGCAGTAGTATTAATAGTAGTAGTAGTAGTAGTAGTAGTAGTAGTAGTAGTAGTAGTAGTAGTAGTAGTAGTAGGAGTAGTAGTAGTAGTAGTAGTAGTAGTAGCAGTAATCAGTTGTGCTAGTGGTCGCAGTATTCGTATTTTGATTTTTTTTTTTTTATCTTGAATCGTAATTAGTTTAGACTTAGTGTGGGTACGTTGCTCTTCTCAAACCAGAATTCAACTGCCTTGACCCTCCTCCACCAATCAAAGGCGCTCGGGTGTGTGGTGAATGGGCTCATGGCCGCTACTGCATCCCGTCATGCCCCAGAAGACACCAGATGGTGCAAGCCACGCCCCCTTTCTACAGGTGTGGCCTGGAGGGTACATGGGACCCCGGCAAAGTTCACGCCTTGGTTTTTCCTGTGTGCGCGCGTAAGTCAAAATCTCAGGGCATTTCAGATTGTCAGGACTTACTGTTCATTAGTCTGTACAAACATTCATTTTGTCTTTCTTCAAAACGCCTGTTTAATGGCAATTTGTTTGATTCAATAAAGATCACATTTTGACATTCTATGGCAGTTGGCTTCCAGAGTTTGTCGTCTAGGACACTATAGATCAGCTAAGAGATAAATTCTGTTGAATTAACCCAGAGAAGTTGATTAAAAAAGATGAGAAAGAAGTTTTTGAAAAGCGCATTCATATTTTTCTGCATACAATTAGAAATATCTTCTTTTGTTTTAATAGGATTTTTAAATAGATATTACTCTTGGCGGTGTGAACCAGTGAGAGGTGAATAATGATTATCCATTCGTACAGAACATATTTGCAAAGAATGAATTAAGTAGGTTTTCATATTTAATCTAAAACAGCTCAACATTTAATCTGCTCCTTTCATACAGTCCATCACTGTATAGAGTACTAAAAGAACTTATCCTCATATTGATGAACTAACATTAATAAACTGAAGAGTGTGCATAAATAATAATGGACGTCAGTGACTGAGATGATGAAAAGCAAAAGCAGCAACAACAGAAGATTAAAATAGCTGGAGAATTTCTAAACAAGGTCAAGGACATGCTTCAAGTAAAACAGACCACAGATCACTGATTTCATAGGATGATTCGAGTTGTAGAGATAAACAACAGTTGACGAGCTTGTTTTAACGATACCTCTGTAGTTTGGATGAATCGTGAATCGATAAAATTAGTAAAAAAAAATTGTTGCGCAATTATAAGATTTTCTATCTTTTTTGAATAAATGTATAAAACAATGTAAAAAACGAAAAAAAAAAAAAAATTCAACACTCAACCTCGCTCTGAATTTTTAAATCTCTAGTGATTTCATTTCTAACACTTTGGGTTCATTTTTAAACGCTGGTGCATCAAGCAACTTTCTTACATGTATATCCTACACAGGCGTTCGCCCTGCTGCATACACAATCTATGGAGAAGCTAAATTCTTAACGAACAGCGATTGTACGTCCAACATGAAGGAAGCACTTAGAAAAAAGCTCAACCTCGTTCTGGCCCAGCTGGAAGACAACCTTGACCTTTGCCCGGACTCTGGCGGAGACTGCGACTACAAGAGCGAGCTTCACGTACAGTGTGCATCTCGAGCTTCACGCTCGACCAGAAACAAAAGAGCTGTTGCCATGGAAACCGAATACAACATTCAACTGGGTGTAAATTTGACCCAAGGCATGTAGGTAGAATTAGTAAAGTGATAACTCGTAGCAGAAAAATCTGCAATCATATTGAAATATTTCAAAGAAGTAGTAAACAATCCATCAATTTTCCGTTTACACTTATGCGCCATATTAGCGGCATATAAATTTGTTTTGAAGTTAAAAATGTAATGAGTGAACTTCAATAAAAATTTATGAATGAATCATGGAGCTCTGGAATAACCCAGGAAAGGCAGAGACTTTCTCTCCTCCTGTACTTATCCCGAGGGATGAAAACCTCAACAAACCCTCAGAAACCATCTGTTTCTAAACAGACGAGATCAGTTTGATAATAATTATAATGAACACTTTCTCCTAACACACCTTATAATGATAGCCCACTCCGCCCGGCTGAAGCTGACCTGGTGAGACTCTCTGCACTATCGCCTTGTGTTTTCCTCCAGGACCAGCCTGACCACTGATGGCCTGCACGAACAGCTGGTGAGGCGCATCAAACACGTCGATGAGTCTGGGCCGTTTAATCTGTCTAGCATTCGCCTGGACCTCAAGCCGCATTGCGTGCCGGGAGAAAGTCTCGTGTCGGAGGAGAGTGGAGAATGCAGTAAGTGTTACCATTAAAGCCCTTGCCATTGGCTGAACACCAGGCTAAACACCCCGCATGCTCTTAGTGCGGCCCCTAATGACTGATGGGACAGAATAACGAATGAGGTGAAGGTGCTACAGCCAACTAGGTCACCTTACTTTAGAAACCAGTGATTCTCGGCATCTGGAGTAGAAAATAAAGAGCCGCTGATTTCGGCTGTGACTAGAGTGGTTTGAGCTGTTAAACCATTCCCATTCAGGCCAGCGAGAATTGTTCCAGTTTTGTCTTTTAATATACTTCAATGGATTAGAACATGGGAAAATCAAAGTAATACAAACATAAATAACGTTATAATTGCTGCGTCAAGAAGAAGAAGAAGAAGAAGAAGAAGAAGAAGAAGAAGAAGAAGAAGAAGAAGAAGAAGAAGAAGAAGAAGAAGAAGAAGAAGAAGAAGAAGAAGAAGAAGAAGAAGAAGAAGAAAAACCTGATGACATAGATTCTTTTAACATCTAATCTAAAGGATCGCAATGCACGAACTTTACATGAAAATACCGACACTTGACAAATATCCCAGAACTAATGTTAACAATTTCACAATATCGAAGTCTCTTTTTTCTTATTCCTATGCACCGTGTAAGGTTCTCTTCAAGTGTTAGCTTACATTGATACTAACTATTGTCTGTATTGTCTTGCAGTGGAGTGTCCAGTCGGATATTTCTCAGGCCAGGAGGACAACGAGAGCAGAACTTGCTTGCCGTGTCCTAAAGGCTACTTTACTGACCAGAGCTCCCAGACCAGCTGCAAGCAGTGCCAGGAGAATCTGACCACCATCCGGGAAGGTTCAGTCCGCGAGGAGGACTGTGTGGGTGAGGACACAACGGGAAGTTTAGTCCTTGCTCGATTGGGACCAGTGTTTCGGTTGGAACTCTTTACAGGAATTCTCTTTTTGACAGAATCTCTATCAATAAATTTTCCTCGAAAGATGTGAACATAGGGCGTCGGCAGGGTTGAATACAAAAAGTTTGCAAAAGGAGGGTTGAGAAGAGAATTAAAAATAAAATATTAGATTATAGATTTAAGCTAAAGGGAAACGAGAACTACCTAGTTTCGATATTAAGACTGATCTTGGGTTTAGTTTTATTTCTAACCTGGAATTGAAGCCCATGGCACCCAGGGCTGAAAGCAGAATTAGATTAGACTCTTAAAAGCTTGGATCAGATTGTCTTTTATGAGCTACCTAAATGTTACGAGGACAGTGACAACTATGCTAGCTCTACTTGCAGCTAGACAATTACTTCAAACAAACAGACTGATGGAGATTTAGTTTAACCCTTTCTACCTATGTGAATGCATTTCAGCTATCGACAGGCAATGGCTACCACCTTATTTTACAACGGTTAGGAAATGCGTTTTCTAGTTGTATCTGAAAATCTAAAAGCGTTTTTTATGTTAAATAAATTTGATACGGCCTTTTAATCCACGCGATTCTTGTAGAGAAATTTTTAAGATTACTTGTTGGTGAGTTTCAGAGATATGAATCATTTGCTCCATTAAGCAGTTATAGTCTACTGCTCTTAAAAAAAAAAAAAAAAAAGAACACCGCTCTATATGTTACTTTTGTCTAGAAAAGTTTTCTCTTGTTACATGCTGACAGACAGAGGCAGACTTAGGGACAAAAAAAATAGATAGGTAGAGAGGTAGAGGGATAAAAGAGTTTGTGGTAGTTGAGATTTATTGAGTTTGTGTAACACTCCTCTCCCCCCCCCACACACACACACAACACTCCTCTCCCCCCCCCACACACAACACTCCTCTCTCTCCCCCCCACACACACACAACACTCCTCTCTCTCCCCCCCACACACACACACAACACTCCTCTCTCCCACACACACACACACACAACACTCCTCTCTCTCCCCCCCACACACACACAAAACACTCCTCTCTCTCCCCCCCCCACACACACACACAACACTCCTCTCTCCCACACACACACACACAACACTCCTCTCCCCCCCACACACACACAACACTCCTCTCCCCCACACACACACACAAAACACATCTCTCTCCCCCCCCCACACACAGACTACACTTCTGTCTCTCCCGCGCCAGACACACACAACACTCTCCTCTCCCCCACACACACACACAACACTCCTCTCTCTCCCCCCCCCATTCACACACACACACAACACTCTCTCTCTCTCCCCCCACACACACACACAACACTCCTCTCTCTCCCCCCCACACACACAAACACTCTCTCTCTCCCCCCCCACACACACACACAACACTCCTCTCTCTCTCCCCCCCACACACACACACAACACTCCTCTCCCCCACACACACACACAACACTCCTCTCTCTCCCCCCACACACACACAACACTCCCTCTCTCCCCCCCCACACACACACACAACACTCCTCTCTCTCTCCCCCCACACACACACAACACTCCTCTCTCTCCCCCCCACACACACACAACACTCCTCTCTCTCTCCCCCCCACACACACAACACACCTCTCTCCCCCCCCACACACACAACACTCCTCTCTCCCCCCCACACACACACACACAACACTCCCTCTCTCTCCCCCCCCACACACACACAACACTCCTCTCCCCCACACACACACACAACACTCCTCTCTCTCTCCCCCCACACACACACAACACTCCTCTCTCTCCCCCCCACACACACACAACACTCCTCTCTCTCTCCCCCCCCACACACACACACAACACTCCTCTCTCTCCCCCCCACACACACACTCCTCTCTCTCTCCCCCCACACACACACAACACTCCTCTCTCCCCCCCCCACACACAACACTCCTCTCTCTCCCCCCCCACACACACACAACACTCCCTCTCTCTCCCACACACACACAACACTCCTCTCTCTCCCCCCCACACACACAACACTCCTCTCTCTCCCCCCCCCACACACACACAACACTCCTCTCTCTCCGCCCCCCACACACACACACAACACTCCTCTCTCTCCCCCCACACACACACACAACACTCCTCTCTCTCCCCCCACACACACAACACTCCTCTCTCTCTCCCCCACACACACACAACACTCCTCTCTCTCCCCCCCCACACACAACACTCTCTCTCTCTCTCTCCCCACACACACACACAACACTCCTCTCTCGCCCCCCCCCACACACACAACACTCCTCTCTCTCCCCCCCCACACACACAACACTCCTCTCTCTCCCCCCACACACACAACACTCCTCTCTCTCTCCCCCACACACACACAACACTCCTCTCCCCCCCCCACACACACACAACACTCCTCTCTCCCACACACACACACACACACAACACTCCTCTCCCCCCCACACACACACAACACTCCTCTCTCTCCCCCCCCACACACACACAACACTCCTCTCTCTCCCCCCACACACACACAACACTCCCTCTCTCTCACCCCCACACACACACAACACTCCTCTCTCTCCCCCCCCCACACACACAACACTCCTCTCTCTCCCCCCCCACACACACAACACTCCTCTCTCTCCCCCCCACACACACAACACTCCTCTCTCTCCCCCCACACACACACACACCACAGAGTCGTGCAGGCCGGGATCCTACTATAACAGCCAGACCAGGCGATGTGAAGTGTGTCCGCCTGGTCAGTACCAGGCGATGTCTGGTCACTCGTCCTGCAGCTCGTGTCCACCAGGTCTAAGTACAAGGACATCCGGGGAGACCCAAGTCTCGGCATGCCAAGGTTGGTGGTCAGGTCCATGTCATGCCATGCTGGAGATCTGAACTTCCTCTCTGGAAATAGTTCTGTTTTAATATTTTAAAATTGATGTGTTAGATCATTCCTTCAACATCATTCTTCGACAACTATTCTAGCTTCATTTTCCCATTATATTTTCTACTAAATTTCATTCAATTTTACACGTGTCCAGTACTGACTTGCAGTTCGTGTCTTCCACTTCACGAGTTTCTATCTTCTCTGAGATCGTGTGTGTCTTCTCCTGTAGATGTGTGCTTCAGGAGTTTCTGTTCTCTCTGTGATCGTGTGTGTCTTCTCCTGTAGATGTGTGCTTCAGGAGTTTCTGTCCTCTCTGTGATCGTGTGTGTCTTCTCCTGTAGATGTGTGCTTCAGGAGTTTCTGTCCTCTCTGTGATCGTGTGTGTCTTCTCCTGTAGATGTGTGCTTCAGGAGTTTCTGTCCTCTCTGTGATCGTGTGTGTCTTCTTCTGAAATTATGTGCTTCACGAGTTTCTATCCTCTCTGTGATCGTGTGTGTCTTCTCCTGTAGATGTGTGCTTCAGGAGTTTCTGTTGTCTCTGTGATCGTGTGTGTCTTCTTCTGAAATTATGTGCTTCACGAGTTTCTATCCTCTCTGTGATCGTGTGTGTCTTCTCCTGTAGATGTGCGCTTGAGGAGTTTCTGTTCTCTCTGTGATCGTGTGTGTCTTCTCCTGTAGATGTGTGCTTCAGGAGTTTCTGTTCTCTCTGTGATTGTGTGTGTCTTCTCCTGTAGATGTGTGCTTCAGGAGTTTCTGTTCTCTCTGTGATCGTGTGTATCTTCTCCTGTAGATGTGTGCTTCAGGAGTTTCTGTTCTCTCTGTGATCGTGTGTATCTTCTCCTGTAGATGTGTGCTTCAGGAGTTTCTGTTCTCTCTGTGATCGTGTGTGTCTTCTCCTGTAGATGTGTGCTTCAGGAGTTTCTGTTCTCTCTGTGATCGTGTGTGTCTTCTCCTGTAGATGTGTGCTTCAGGAGTTTCTGTTCTCTCTGTGATCGTGTGTGTCTTCTCCTGAAGATGTGTGCTTCAGGAGTTTCTGTTCTCTCTGTGATCGTGTGTGTCTTCTCCTGTAGATGTGTGCTTCAGGAGTTTCTATCTTCTCTGTGATCGTGTGTGTCTTCTTCTGAAATTATGTGCTTCAGGAGTTTCTGTTCTCTCTGTGATCGTGTGTGTCTTCTCCTGAAGATGTGTGCTTCAGGAGTTTCTGTTCTCTCTGTGATCGTGTGTGTCTTCTCCTGTAGATGTGTGCTTCAGGAGTTTCTGTTCTCTCTGTGATCGTGTGTGTATTCTCCTGTAGATGTGTGTGCTGCCGGCCAGGAGCTGTGGCTCCAGGACCAGTGCCGCAAGTGTCCTGAAGGAACCTACAAGTCCCAGGCAGAGCTGTTCTGCACGCCATGTCCACATGGGAAGACAACAGATGGAGATGGCGCCACGTCCATAGCTATGTGCGCCGTAGGTGGGTTGGAGACGGGAAACCTAATTATTTTAATATCCGTAGCTTCAAAAATGTAACGCGTGGCGTTTTAAAGAGTCTGTAGCTTTTTTGCTAGGGATGTTTTTCAAAGAATTAGGATATTTCTAAAGTTCTGACTAGATAGAATAAGTGAAATAATTTTTGTTAACGTTTCAGCCAGTATTTAATTCATTATTTTTTTCTTTTCCTGGTTGTGCCAACTGATCTGGGCTGGGATTTTTTTTAATCCCAACCGAGTAAAATCTCTTAAATAAAAGATACTGAGGGACTCAAAGCCTTAAAATAAATAAAATAATAATATTACAAATCATTCCACATTAAATTTGAAACTCCTTCTATTGATTAGCGTAGATAGTAAAAATCTAAGATTCAACCTTTGAAGGTCTTTTTCCAACAAATCAGCGGATGTTTTATTTTTCTATCAGATTGAGAAACTGTGCACACAAGATATGCCATGGGGACTTTCTAATCACATTTCTGATTATCCTTTGCCTAATTGTCCTTTCTCCCGTGGGACCATTGGCAAAATCCATTAGCAAAAGTGGTTTGGTTGTGTGAGATGAAATAATTAATTCACTGGTTTCTTTTCCTTTGATCAATAATGCAGACTTGATCACTATCTTCCCTCACACCAGATGAGTGTAGACCAGGGAGCTTTTGGAGCAGAGCAAGCGAGAGGTGTGACCCGTGCCCGATTAGTACCTACCAACCTGAGAAAGGACAAAAGGCCTGCATCGGCTGTGGAGCTGGTTACACGACTAATATAGAGGGAGCAGACGACATAGAGTTATGCGTGTCTCAAGTAGTGGATGAATGCGCCCTGGACCTGGACACATGTAACGAGTCCTCGGTCTGCAGAGATACAGAGGGGAGCTATGTCTGTGTTTGCAAGTTCGGCTCTAGGGCTGATGGCCAGTGCATAGGTCAGTGAGCTCGTCACTAAATGACTAATGTGGGAACAATTTCACGATAAAGCGTCGTATGATCCATTCATCTAAAAAAATACCTTGAGAATAGGGGCAAAAACTGAAGGCTTATTTTTGTTCATGTTTTGATATTTCATCCACTTATCTTTAACTATAATAAAAGCCTTTGTGAGCTACAGACTGCAAAACGTGACACTTTGCCACGTGTTAAGGAAAAAACAAATGAAAAGATAAGAAAATTAACCTTGAGAATAGTTTGGTTTGATCAATTGTTGTGATTATTACAGCTAGCAACAGAGGTGTGAGCAGCTTCTTCTACTGACCATCCGTAGGTAGAGCGTTCGGGCCTGTCATTCGGTTTACTCGGTTCAGACGTCACTGACCGGGTCTGGTCTATAGTAGTAAATAAACAACTTTCAGTCTTGCTGAAAGAGCGTCCAGGGGTCTGACGTGATGAGCAATTCTCACCCACAGTATATATATATCCTCTTATAATAGAGCCAAACATAGGAAGTCTGCTCAAGTCTTAAGTTACACAGGTTTTTATTTTGTCTACGAATTTCGTTTTATTGGTTTTATAATATCAAATCTACTCTCATTTGTTACAAAACGCGAAAATTAATTTTTCAATATCTCCCAGACGCCTGCGAGCAGTATTGCAGTGAACTGAAACCCTGCTCAGACGACGATGGTCAAAACGATGGAGACAGACACGGCACAGCCGGGCAATGCCACTGCCCCGTTAAAACCTGTAGCAGTGAAGGTTGTACTAAATGCTAGATAAAAAGGAATCTAATAAAGACCATACAAACAACTTTTTATCGATATTTAAGGAACGTGTGATCGATTTACAAAAATGATGGAAGTGGGTAATCACTGATACATCTTTTCACCGAATAGATTTTTTTCTTTTTTTTTTTAAATACCAGCTATTGTTGTTATCATGAAAACATTCCCAGCTGATGAAGTATATCGAACTCCATTTCTAAATTGTTCCGAGTAGCATAAAACCCAGGTAGATATAGATCTTATTACCATTTGTGGAAAGGACTTCTTGATAGAGACAGAGTACAGGGAAAAAACCCAGAAGGAAGCAGAAATGGGCATCTTGAGGGTCAGAGTGGCGGGAAGAGATGAATGTGAAATGAGAATATTACATTCCATGACCTGGCGGAAGGTCGGTGTCCAGAAATTGATGAGCATCAATTGTTTGAAGATGGCTTCAAAGAGATTGGCTCGTCTCACATAATCAAAAATCACATCATTAGAGATATTGATCTTGTATCTCAGAATCTTTGCCTCCAGGCTGGTTGAAAGAATGTTGTTGTTAAACTTTTCATACAGTTAAAACAATTCACAAGAAAAACTTAATTATGCTTTCTAGGAAATGTGATCCCCAAGTATTTTTTTCTTTTTTTTTTTCATCAATTGTGCCCGTTTGTGTTTTAATCACATGCTTAAGTCTATATTTTTTCTAAATTATCTTTTTTCTTTTCGTTCGTTATGTAAATATAAGCAGCAGCAACTGAACAAAGAAATTTGATAATTATTTCAGTGCCAGTCTATAGCACCTTGCCCTAAGTGTGGCGCCGAGCCCTCTCTTAACGGGAGCGGCCGCACTACACAGCAGCGAAAACTGTGCGCTGCCTCTAGGTTTTTTAAATGGATTATCTCTATGGTCCAAACTGACCGTGTAAGCAAAGCAGTGGTAACATCAAATGATTTTCACGCGGATAATCAACTCCCTGTCACAGTTATTTCTCATTACGTGTAGAAGCTGTGTTGCTGTGTTGTATAACGAGTTAGCAAAGGTTTGGCAACGCAACGCAGCTGCTTGTATTATCTTTCCACGCAGCTTTACCCATTGTAAATAAAAAAGTGAACTTCAACTTTACATAATCACTTCGCTAAAGGTCTTTTACTTCAGTTAGAGGGGAGATTGCAGATTGCGGCAGTTAAAAAAAAGTATGTTAGCCTAGGTAACAGTAAAATAATAGCAGTGACATTCTAGCACACAATGTTTTTCAATTGATATTAATTTTAAAACCACATTTAAATATTGATATGTTATAGCCAGTTCGTTGTATTCATTGTTGTCTAAAAATTTTTTTAAGAATAATAGACAAATCAGGTGTTGTAGAAGTCAAGAAGTACAAAGATTTATAGTTCTGGTGCTAAGAAAAAAGAGGTGTATTTTGTTTAACACCATATTTATGACACAATTGTCTATTTCTATCATTGTTAGCTGCAGCAGATCAATGGGGTGGTTACCGTCTTGTCGTTGTGTCCAGCATGTGTGTCAGTGCCCTGGCCTTGACCCTCATCTTCGTTACACTGGTCATCCTGGCCTACAGGTAAGACCCTCCCCCACAGCATGTGTGTCAGTGCCCTGGCCTTGATCCTCATCTTCGTTACACTGGTCATCCTGGCCTACAGGTAAGACCCTCCCCCACAGCATGTGTGTCAGTGCCCTGGCCTTGATCCTCATCTTCGTTACACTGGTCATCCTGGCCTACAGGTAAGACCCTCCCCCACAGCATGTGTGTCAGTGCCCTGGCCTTGACCCTCATCTTCGTTACACCGGTCATCCTGGCCTACAGGTAAGACCCTCCCCCACAGCATGTGTGTCAGTGCCCTGGCCTTGATCCTCATCTTCGTTACACCGGTCACCCTGGCCTACAGGTAAGACCCTCCCCCACAGCATGTGTGTCAGTGCTCTGGCCTTGACCCTCATCTTCGTTACACTGGTCATCTTGGCCTACAGGTAAGACCCTCCCCCACAGCATGTGTGTCAGTGCCCTGGCCTTGATCCTCATCTTCGTTACACCGGTCATCCTGGCCTACAGGTAAGACCCTCCCCCACAGCATGTGTGTCAGTGCCCTGGCCTTGATCCTCATCTTCGTTACACTGGTCATTCTGACCTACAGGTAAGACCCTCCCCCACAGCCAGCAGGGCGACAACTTGTTGTTTGCTGTCATGCTTCTTCTCGCCCCCAACACCTTCCTAGAGAACTCGACACACGTTAAGACGACAATAGAATCTGTAGAGTAGCCTCTTCCCACTTCACATTTCAGTTTTCTCCTTTTCTTATGAAAAATCGCTGCATTGTGAAAATTTTTTCAGCACAAGTCATTAATCTCACTGAGATGAGAATGGATGAAGCAGTCTATACGAGTTGTGTATCCGGTATAAGACAACCAGACATCCCTCGCCGCGGGTCACAGCTATTGTAGCTGTTGGGAAACTACAGAGCAAGGGCCCTGTTAAAATGCCTCCTGCCTGACAAGATTTTAACAATGCTTTAAATGTTGTCAGGTTAAAGCAGGCTGGCCGTTCTGAATCAGAAATAAAGTAAACTAAAAAGTATAAGTATTATTAGATGCATCATTGAAAATGAAAAGTACAGTGATTTCCATAACTAAGAACTTTGCAGATTTTCTGGTGGAAAAATATTGATTGAGCGTAATAATTGGTTTTATTTTGAAAAGGAAAAGCCCACTGAGCTATTATTGACTGAGGCAGGGACGCAGAATAACAGCCAATGTAGCGTTATAATAAGAAAAACAAGTCTCGTCCTCATAGAGAGCTGACACGGCTTGTCGAAATGGTTTCAGCTCAGGCCACCTTTAGCTCATCAGCTGATTATTTTCTAGAGAGGCGACTCTTGAAGGTCAGACAGTCTTTCGGAAAATCGTAATTGAAAAGTTTGCATATGAGTACTGAAAATAGAAAGTGTACTTAATCGTTATTGGTTTCTGTCTTTTCCAACCCCCATACACATCGCCACCACCACCACTGCAGGAAACATAAAGCCCACAAAGCTAAGCCAGAAGTCCGTTACTACCGACGCAGCAACCAGCAAGGCTTCACCAACACAGCGTTTGATCGGGCAGACCAAGAGGGAGGCCGTACACAAAACGTCTACAGTAGCCTGCACGGTAGGAGAGCTTTCAGCAGCAGCAGCAGCAGCACCATGCGCAGCAGGGCAGCCTTGGTCCTTGAGGGCGGCACGCAACACTATGAACAGCAGCACCAACAGCAGAAACATAAGAAGCGACAGCAGCAAAAATGGCCGAAACCCGATGAGAGTCGCACTGGACAGAGTGACCAGCAGCAGTCGGGGCTGTGGCAGCACGACAGAGACGAGCTGTTCGTGAGTTGCACTGGACAGAGTGACCAGCAGCAGTCGGGGCTGTGGCAGCACGACAGAGACGAGCTGTTCGTGAGTCGCGCTGGACAGAGTGACCAGCAGCAGTCGGGGCTGTGGCAGCACGACAGAGACGAGCTGTTCGTGAGTCGCACTGGACACAGTGACCAGCAGCAGTCGGGGCTGTGGCAGCACGACAGAGACGAGCTGTT
>JAWDGP010004971.1:0-48331 GCA_033675545.1 Elysia crispata | reverse complement strand
TTTTCAACTTAATAAGAAAAAAACCTTTTTAAAGTGCTGCTTGCCCCATGACTTTAGATTTATATAATGAACTGGCTCAGTTCTTAAATCATTTTCTCATTCATCAAAATTTTTTTCTAAATTTTTCCGAATGCACTAGACTGGCTTCGCTATCTTTTTGAGTACTACACTTCTTGTAGACCTTCTAGCAACAACTCAGTGTTGCCTTTTATCATTTACCAGAAAGTGGATACATTTTTCTCCTTCACAGCCTTCTGTGCTTGTAATCTTGAAAACCAAGTGACAATGACTGTTACAATTACATCGCATTAAGCCTTTACCTTTGAATGCCAAGAAGTAGCTGCAACTTCGGATGAAAACTTGCTAAATTTCTATCTACACTCTTGATTAGCCTTATTTCATAATGTAAGTTAGAGTTGCATCACACTTGCCATTGCCTTTGTGCTTCGGAAACTTCATGTCTATATCACAACGGAGGTTACAATGACATTGCACGTAGCCATTGCCTTTTTTTGTGAATAAAAAACTGCAACTCTTGTTGAGGTAGACATACTTCTGCATCTCCTATTATTTTGAAAAACTTGTCCATGTCACAACAGAGGTTACAATGACATTGCACGTAGCCATTGCCTTTGTTTGTGAATAAAAAACTGCAACTCTTGTTGAGGTAGACATACTTCTGCATCTCCTATTAACTTGAAAAACTTGTCCATGTCACAACAGAGGTTACAATGACATTGCACGTAGCCATTGCCTTTGTTTGCGAATAAAAAATTGCAACTCTTGTTGAGGTAGACATACTTCTGCATCTCCTATTATTTTGAAAAACTTGTCCATGTCACAACAGAGGTTACAATGACATTGCACACAGCCATTGCCTTTGTTTGTGAATAAAAAACTGCAACTCTTGTTGAGGTAGACATACTTCTGCATCTCCTATTAACTTGAAAAACTTGTCCATGTCACAACAGAGGTTACAATGACATTGCACATAGCCATTGCCTTTGTTTGTGAATAAAAAACTGCAACTCTTGTTGAGGTAGACATACTTCTGTATCTCCTATTAACTTGAAAAACTTGTCCATGTCACAACAGAGGTTACAATGACATTGCACGTAGCCATTGCCTTTGTTTGTGAATAAAAAACTGCAACTCTTGTTGAGGTAGACATACTTCTGCATCTCCTATTAACTTGAAAAACTTGTCCATGTCACAAAAGAGGTTACAATGACATTGCACATAGCCATTGCCTTTGAATGTGAATAAAAAGCAGCAACTTGTGCATATCAAAGCTATATTTCTCTACGTAGACTTTTAAACTGGTCTGTAATGTGGGGAGAGAAGATCTTATGACCATTTTGCTTGTCTAAGGAATCAGCCAGAAGTTCAGTCTGTTACATTCAGTGCTTTTCAAGCAGCTGCTTTAGACTAAACAGTTTAAATTTTCTTCTTGCATATCAGCACATCCAAACTCATGGTTTATTATTATTTATTATTATTATTATTATTATTATTATTATTATTATTATTATTATTATTATTATTATTATTATTATTATTATTTGTATTTCTCTTCAGTTCTGTAGGAAATGGAAACTGAGTTTTGATATTAAGTTGTAAAATAATTGCTTCCTGCATGTCTGTACATCCGAACTCATGGTTTATTATTATGATTATGATTATTTTTATTATTGTTGTTATTATTATTATTATTATTATTATTATTATTATTATTATTATTATTATTATTACTATTTATTATTATTATTTTTATTATTTATTTAATTTTTTTTAATATTTATTATTATTATTATTGTTATTTAAATTTTTTTTATATTTATTATTATAATTTTTATTATTATTATTATTATTATTATTATTATTTTTATTGTTATTATTATTATTATTATTATTATTATTATTATTATTATTATTATTATTATTATTATTATTATTATTATTATTATTATTATTATTATTATTATTTAAATTTTTTTTATATTTATTATTATTATCATATTATTGTTATTTATTTATTTTTTTATTTATTATTATTATTATTATTATTATTATTATTATTATTATTATTATTATTATTATTATTATTATTATTATTATTATTATTATTTTGATTTTTCTTCTTCTTCTTCTTCTTCTTCTTCTTCTCCTCCTCCTCCTCCTCCTCCTCCTCCTCCTCCTCCTCTTCTTCTTTTTCTTCTTTTTCTTCTTCTTCTTCTTCTTTTTCTTCTTCTTCTTTTTCTTTTTCTTCTTCTTCTTTTTCTTTTTCTTCTTCTTCTTCTTCTTCTTCTTCTTCTTCTTCTTCTTCTTCTTCTTCTTCTTCTTCTTACTATTGCTATTGCTACTTTATTTTTTTTTTATTTTTATTTTTATTATTATCATTATAATTATTATAATTATTATTATTATTATTTTTATTTTGTTATCTTCAGTTGTATAAATAATGACTCATAAAAATTGTTCTCAAATGTTTTAATACATAATGTTGAAAATAAATTCTTTGAGTTAATCTTCACCTTAAGTTTTCTGTTCATTCTTCTTGTGTTGTTGATGTTTTAAGTTAAGAAATAGCGTACGTCTTTCAAGTTGATAAAAAAATGCCTATGCTTCTATGGTACCGGTATAACTCAAAACAGTCAATACTAGCGATTGAAGCTTGTTTTAGGTAATCTACAGATCCTGTTTCTTCGAATGTTATATCCACATGCATCAGTCTTATGATCCATAAGTTGATCGACGACCAATTTCTAATCACTCGATTGTGAGTGGATGAGTGTGGGGTCTCATCTAAACTTAGCCCTCTCTTGACTGACAAATATCTTAGAATTCCATGTGTATCAAACACTGAAAATTACCAGTGGATTGAGATGAATTCCAGACTCGTGTGATGAACAATTGTGCTCCTACACGCAGCGTGTCTCTCTCATAGACAAGTAGAACAGCGTATTTATCTTATAACAAAGTCAAACTTTCAAGTTTCGTCAATAAGGCTAACAGATACAAACACTCCTAACATTCATAAAGGGGTGTAATAAATTCAATACTAGTACTAGTAGCAGAATGAAAAGCCATAAACCAAAAGGTTCCTAATGGCTTTAAAATTGAGGCTTCAAATCAGATGATATTGAAGAGGCAAAAAAACTGAAAATTTGTATAAGAGCAGTCCACTGACGGGTGACCTCAAGTAAATGCTGAGGTCAATAATTACACAAAGGTCAGGGAGAGATGTATCAGTCTGAGCTAAAGTTTGCTTTTGGAGTAGGTTCAAACATTCTTTTGAAAATAATTTACATTTACGATTATTTGAAGAAAATTGCTAAAAAGGGCCAATCTTTACCAGTATATTTGAACGGCCGTGGAACATGGCTTAGGTGGTACATGTGAATAGAACGAATTTACTGAACCACATTTTCCTTTCCCAAACCTTCAGATACATCAAGAGATTCAAATATGATGTTAAAATTAGTTGTTCTTGTTTCTTAATACACTATCTGTGCAATTGGTGAATTAATAAATGACAAACCTTTGTTTTTTTAAAGAATGTGTTTGAAATAAGAATTGTTTTCCTCCAAACAAAAAAAAAAAGTTAAAAAAAAGTACTGGGACAGATTTGAATTTGCTTTCCATGTTGTTCTACTGATAGCATTGAAGTTTTGCTTCAGAGTGATTGTTTAGCTATTGCATAATTGTATTAAGGTGAAATGTGTGAAAATATAACTAAATCATTTGCTACTGATATGGCAGGTGAATTTTTAAAAAAAATCCGATATAAAATTATTTGTCAAAAGTGGCAAAAATGACCTTGACCTTCCGTAGGTTCAAATATTCTAGTCTGACAGCGATAGTACAAAAATAGATCTGCTTAGAGAGAGGGAAGGGGGAGGAGAGAGAAAGAGAGAGAGAGAGAGAGAGAGAGAGAGAGAGAGAGAGAGAGAGAGAGAGAGAGAGAGAGAGAGAGAGAGAGAGAGAGAGGGTGGGGGGGGGGGAAGGGGCGGGAAGGGAGAGAGAGAGGGAGACAGGGAAGGGGGGCGGAAAAGGAGCAGACAAACAGAAACAGAGAAACAGAGAGGGAGAGAGAGATTAAATAAATAAAAAACTAGAACAGGAGACGAGAAAGTGGACAGACAAATGCATTGACTCTATTGTAAATGCCACATTGAGATCACAGAAAGTAATGTTTGATCAAAACTGTATGGCTTAGTCCGGATGAAGTAAATGTTTGATTTTGATACTGAAAATACAAAATGTAGAATTATAGACTACTAAAATAGTTTGCTTCATCATCACTCTTTTCTTTAGTATATTGTAACTCCATACCGAGTAGAGACCAGTTAGGTCCACAATATTCATGGTTAAAAAGGTAAGGATAGAAAGTTCAAAGCCACAGTTACCTTCCACGATTGGAAGACTAAAACAGTTTTTCATTGTTTTATGGTATCTATATCTATTGATTAACAATTTTTATTTCAAACATTAATTATTATCATGTAGATGAAAATAAATAGAGGATTCGGAATTCCCGTAAGGCTGTGCACCGTAATGCACTTTTTATGGAAGTTCATAAAACCTTCCTGAAGAGTTGCAGAAGATCTTTTGTCAAATTTAGAATTTACCAAAAATAAAGTAATCTACGATGTAAGATCTCAATGACTCTACCCCCCTCCCACCCCCGACCTTTCTTCCTGATCAACGTTTTCTGCTAGCAGTGAGGGAGGCGGTAAGGCAAGTTTTTCCTGAAATATTATATAGTGTTGGGAAGACAAAGAAATCATTCCTCAAATGTCGACACGTTTCGATGGAGTTGCCGAGCTGTGAAAATCTTCGGTTCCAACATCTGCGCTACTATCAAGGCTTCAATACCAGCACGAGATAGACAAAGCCTTGATGAGATTTCAGCAATGGTCTAGGGAACATTAAAGTAAGAATTTGGGCCCTGGCATGGCTAAAAATGAATTAAAACTTCAAGAACACCTTGTATGCCTTTCTATCCTTGAGAGTCGTTAGCAAAACAGGCCGAACAGGCAAGACCGAAAAACTCAAAATGTTATTCAAGACAGCGGGTTCCAATTTCTAAGTAACGCTCAAAGGGACACAACTCATAGATTGAACAGTATTGTCATGCTTAACTCTCTTTGACGATTGCAAAAAGCGAGCGTGTTATGCGTGATCCTCGTGGCCAGGCATTACCACTCCCAGAATACAGTAAGGTCAAATCTTGTCAACAACACAATAAACCATGCAAGATTTAATGTGGCCAGGCATTACTGCTCTAGAATACAGGTAGGTCAGATCTTGCCAACAACACATTAAAGCAAGCAAGATATAATCTGGCCAGGCATTTCTATTCCTAGACTACAAGTTGGTCAAATTTTGCCAACAACACAATGAACAAAGCAAGATTTAATCACATTCTACACACATTCAAGAAAACAGGTTCCAATTTCTAAGTAACGGTCAAAAGGACACAATTTTCCCCCACACACTGTCAGTAAATGAGTTTGGAAGTTTTACTATTCATAATATTTTCTGTCTTCTGAAAAGATGCAAAATTAATCCATAACTGTCCTTTACTTTTAGATGATGTTGGATATAGCCGGCCCACAGCAAGGGCTGTTCTGTATTAAAATATTTTTGAATCTGAAAAAGGAACTAAAGAAACAAAAGCGAAATTCATTTTTTTTCTGAAAGTAAGTAACACACCATCAGATTGCTTTTTTCCCCCTCCGAAACAAGACGTTCATCATGAAAAACCGATTATAAAATTAAACAACAATGGTTTAACTCATCCTAATTATCAAGATATTTCAAACCAGCTGCTGCAGAGTTAGGTTTTAGAGCTAGAGGCTCCTAAGAGTCCTAATAAATTGTTCTATTTGCTCAGCAGCAAAGTTGGCCAAATGTATAAAAACAACAACTTGGACCAGTGTTGCTCTTCTTAAACTCTATATGTTGCAAGTAATTCTTGCAACTGTGTAACATTTGCTACAGTTCTAACATGACAAGGCTTTACACCCTATTATCAGATTGTTTACAATCAGAAGTCACAAATTATTTCTTTTCAGGGCCTAAATTTATTTTGTTATCGTTAAATTCATTTAGTTCTAAGGTTTTTACGTGTTTACAACTATTGAATCCTTGATTTTTTTGAGGCTCGTTTTTAATTGCAGATTTCTGGCAATAATTATGTTAAAAAAAAACTTTTCTGCTGTAAATAAAAATCATTCAAATAAGTTCTTTAAAACAAGAAAAAAAACTGAATTATACAGTACGAGAATTAACACTTATAACGCTCTCAATTAAACAATTTTTTCTTTTTTAAATATATAGACATAAATTCTGGAAATTGAAACCTCAAACTAGGAAAACACAAGATAAGTTATGCAAGGGAAGAAACTGCTTTGCATGCTGCCCCCAGATCTAAAATGGTTAGCTCCCTTTCAATGTTATTGTTTGTTACATGGTTATGCTTAAAAACATGTACCTACACCCCCTAGAAAGGCCTTTAGACATAAATTGTTTAAGTTACTTATGTCCTGTCTCTCTGTCTCTCTCTATCTATGTGTGTGTATCTCTGCCTGTCTGTCTGTCCCCCCCCCTCTCTCTCTCTCTCTCTCTCTCTCTCTCTCTCTCTCTCTCTCTCTCTCTCTCTCTCTCTCTGTCTGTGTGTGCGTCTTTCTCCCTATTTGTCCATTTCTATCTCTGCCTGACTCTGTCTCTCTCTCCATCTCTGTGTGTGTATCTCTGTCTGTCTGTCTGGCTATCTCTCTCTCTCTCTCTCTCTTTCTTTCGGTCTGTCTGTCTGTCTGTCTGTCTGTCTGTCTGTCTGTCTGTCTCTCTCTCTCTCTCTCTCTCTCTCTCTCTCTCTCTCTCTCTCTCTCTCTGACAGATAGCCGCAAGAAAATAACGGACCGATCAACGAACAACTGTACTGAACGCAATACACGGTGTTGAGAGCCATCAAGGATATATACATGATTTAACGTGAAGTATGAAATTCATCTAGATCTGACATGTTCTTCAAACTTTTGTTGATAATGTACTTCATAGCTTTTCATAATTGTAAAAAAATATCAGCATTTTCTATTTTCCAATGTTAATTTAAATTTTTAATTTTAACGAGGCTCAATTGTCTGCCGTTGAATATTATTTCTTTCCTTTTCTTTGCGAGAGAATCTGTTTTTAGAAACTCCGTTTTCTTGGAAACAGGAGTAATTGACTTTCAAAAGATTCATTTGACAGTTACTTCAGTATTTTGCATGATCTCTCTTTGTCCGTCCCTGTGATATATGATTATTTTACACTCTAGTAATGATAACAGTCACTTCAACTTCAGAGCGTCGAATCGAAACGTCATGAATGAGGTTTATGTGTTCAAAGTTCAAGGGCTCACTTGGCTGGGTGATGTTAGACACAGGGCATGCAGCACACAGCACGACGCGACTGAACAACACGCTATGGATTCCTCAGATGAAGATACTCTGATTATGCTAACAATGATTATGCTCTTTGTTGTGATAGTCTGAGTTTTGGGGGTCCCAAAAAAGGGGTCGGTCTCTCACAAATTCTACAATTTTCTTTTTGTACTCGTCCATCTTGACATCACACAGCACAAAATCGAGCAATGCTACAAACCGAGGCACACAGTTTTTCGTTACGGCTGTGACGTATTGCCTATGGAGGGTACTACTATAAATTGTTGTGTTCATTTGATTTGTCTCGTGTGAGGCGTGTCGTGTGCTGTATGCTGTGTGCCGTGTGCCTTCTATGGAGGGTCAGCCTAAGGCACACGGTACGTGGCACATAATTTGTCGACACGTGCCATGCCACAGCCTAAACCTCTCCTTCCATAGGCCATAGCACGACACTCCAGGTTTTTAGGGTCCCAAAGAAGCGGTCGGTCTCCCACAAGTTCAATAATTTCCCTCTTGTAGTCGGGCATGTTCGCAGCACACGGCACAAAAAAGGAGCAATGCCGCAAATCAGGGCACGCAATGTTTCGTCACGGCTGTGTCATGCCGTCTATGGAATGCGCTACTCTTTGGCACGCCTGAGGTGTGCCGTGTGTCGTGTTCTACGTGCCGTGTGCCGTCTATGGAATGCGCTACTCTTTGGCACGCCTGAGGTGTACCGTGTGTCGTGTGCCGTCTATGGAATGCGCTACTCTTTGGCACGCCTGAGGTGTACCGTGTGTCGTGTGCTACGTGCCGTGTGCCTGCTATGGAATGCGCTACTCTTTGGCACGCCTGAGGTGTGCCGTGTGTCGTGTCCTACGTGCCGTGTGCAGTCTATGGAATGCGCTACTCTTTGGCGCGCCTGAGATGTGCCGTGTTTCGTGTGCTAAGTGCCGTGTGCCGTCTATGGAGGGTCCGCCTTACGTTAAGGTCGTGACGTCCAATTTATTTTTAACCGCATATTTTCATAGACTTGATTAAAAAAAAAAAAAGAAAAAAACAAGCACTGAATATTGTCAGCTTCTTCTAAACGATTTTCAAATAAAACTATTTTTTAAACTCCAAAGGTCTAAATCTGAATAATAATGGTTTAACAACGAAATCAGTCTTATGGAAGACATGACTAAAATTTGTTTGATAACTTGTGGAGAGTTCAGCCTTTTTTGCCCTAAAGAGATCTAAATGTGCCATTGTAATCGATTCTAGACCTAGACATCTATACGCATTATGGAAGATCTGCGATCATTGAAAAAAGGTTTTGGTCCGCTTTTAAATGAATCGCTGAACCGAATAAAATAATTAGATAGTGTAATCCAGAGGATTATAGCAAGTTCAGTCCAGTGCCTGCATGCTCTGAGCTGCTCTTAATTATAAAAAACCTCAGAGAACTTTAAAAAAAAAATCATGTCCGATTTTCAAATGACTTAAAATCTGAGAGAACAGAAAAACCCTCAAAAATGTCATAAATTTGGTGTGGTAAGATTTTCAAGTGTCTTGTTTGTTGCGGTTTTTTTTCGCGCATGTGTTAAAGAATCTATTAATAAATATAATTTTAAAAGCTCTATTCTTAATCTTAACTTATTCAATAAAATAATGTAGGTAATTTTTATGTTTGTACTTGTTTTTATCTTTAAATAATTTCTAAATACTGCGTATCCCCAATTTTTTTTTCTTATTTTATACCCACTGTTGAGCTTAAAATGCGAATGTCTTAACTTGAACTTGTCAGGTGCAAACATGAATGTCTCACCCCGTAAACCAAGTTCATAAAATGTTCGAGCTAAGACAATTTGTCAGTCATTTCTTTTTGATTCTTTGATAGCACCAAGGAAATTTAAAATAGAGAAATAAACCCTGGTGCCAGTTTTAAAACATATTTAGATCTCCATTGCCTTAATACCCGGCAAAAATGTAATGGTAAGACCAGAGAAAGCAAAAAGATTACGATAGCCCTATTTCGATGAAACTCTCAGCTGAATACAACAATAAACGCTAACAATTTTTGATAGAATTAGGCACAGCTTCCATGAATAAACGGAAGTTAGGATGTACGTTAAAAACTTACATTACATACAATGGACAGCTCCTTAGTTCGTTCCAGAGCTTTAACTTAATAGCAAACCAACTCTTGATTTATGTACACCCTTGTCTTCCATAGTGTAATATCACCTTAGAACAATTAACACAACAATAAATCTAAGCAAGACTGGCCAGTTTAGTGTTTGATGGCAGGCTAGGTGTAAACGGATATCTCACTAATACTAGGGATTTACCTCGACTGCCATTATTTTTATTTTTTTTTCCTTCGTGCTTTGCGAGAGTTTGTTAATGTAATTAACTTTACTATGCAAACGGGCAGTGCCTCAATAGTGCGATTTCTGCCTATGTTTTATTGTTTTCTACATTATCAGGACAGCAAAGGTCTTGCCTCTAACTTACATAGCTACATCTAACGTTGAAATTTCAAATATGCACCCAGTCACGTGATGCTGTGACTGCCTTAAGTGTTCTGCATAGTTTTGTTATGGTTTCAAACCCTTCTGTCGTCGGTAAACCCTGTAGGGTCTCTTTTGAACAATGTTTTTTTGCTGCCTAAAATCCTGCAGTAGCGGATGGTCTACATCAAACAATGAGCAGTTCATCAATCACCTCGTTCTGGACGGTAAAGGAAAACAACCAATCAAGACCAGGAAAAAGTGGATTAAGTTTTGCACGATCTTTCCATATACCGTTCTGACTATTAACTTATGATTATAATTTATATACACGAAAATTTAACACGGCACTATTAGGGAAACTCTAAAAACTGCAAACGGGCAAGGCACAAAGGGTGGGGTATGGGGGCATGGTAGTGATTAAATTTGACAGCCAGGACAAGAAAAATCAACTGGTTGCACCTAAAGAGGGTTTGGATTAAGTAACCTGCTTTATCTGCTGTTCAACTGTTGTCATAGAAACAAAACATAGAATAATTGTAACCAGAAGGCACTCTAAATGTCTTGGGATCACTCCGTTTTCTTTATATTCAACCCCGCCTCCTCCTCCACACCTCGTTTTAACAAAAAGTGATTTACAGGTCATGCCTGTTTGAGCGTCCAGTGAAGGAATTAACTTTAAGCTTATTTTCTGTGCTGAGGACGGTGCAGGAGGTGGAAAAATCCATAGAATAACACAAATCTAACAGGTCGAGCATTGAAACTCGTTGTTCACAAGATATAGAACAACACTAGACTGTACCGCAAAAAGATAAATCACGTGATATAGAACGACACTAGACTGTACCGCAAAAAGATAAATCACGTGATATAGAACGACACTAGACTGAACCGCAAAAAGATAAATCACGTGATATAGAACGACACTAGACTGAACCGCAAAAACATAAATCACGTGATATAGAACGACACTAGACTGAACCGCAAAAAGATAAATCACGTGATATAGAACGACACTAGACTGAACCGCAAAAAGATAAATCACGTGATATAGAACGACACTAGACTGAACCGCAAAAAGATATATCACATGATATAGAACAACACTAGACTGAACCGCAATAAGATATATCACATGATATAGAACAACACTAGACTGAACCGCAAAAAGATAAATCACGTGATATAGAACGACACTAGACTGAACCGCAAAAAGATAAATCACGTGATATAGAACGACACTAGACTGAACCGCAAAAAGATAAATCACGTGATATAGAACAACACTAGACTGAACCGCAAAAAGATACATTACCGAGCGCTAAAGCCTAAATTTTTGCTCCTCCTCTGTGACGACAGAAAAACTTTCGAGTTTTCGAACATTGATGTGATAATCTTCGAGCCTAGAGTTGTAGCCTATGACACTTACAAAAGTTTATTTGTAATATTTATGTAGACCGTCCAATACGAGGTGATAGAAGAACTTTTTGTTATGTGGAAAACAAAACGTTATCAGTCAAGGTAGAGTTGAGAAGCTGAGGCTCCAGCCTAATACATTAAGGTCGTGAGTCTCGAACCCGCGAAACACGGCAGCCTACTTGCAGGTAGATAGAACAGGTCTGATGCGCTAACCCTATGGTTAGCCTACTTGCAGATGGATAGAACAGGTCTGATGCGCTAACCCTATGGTTAGCCTACTTGCAGGTAGATATAACAAGCCTGATGCGCTAACCCTATGGTTAGCCTACTTGCAGGTGGATAGAACAGGTCTGATACGCTAAACCTATGGCGCCAAGTTTCTTCCTACCCAAGACAAAGCTTTTTTAAGTGAAACTACATTACTATTCACGGGAGACGACTTGGTGTGAACCCGCCGTGATATTCCATTGATACATGTGTTATCTCCCTTCAATCATTCTTTGTTAGACTGTCAGACTTGTGTCCCAAGCCGAAAAGTCTGAACCAAAATAATGCGGTATTGACAGAAATTGTTAAACGGGTCGTTTGTTTTTACGTCACCTTAACTTCCGTAAGAATCTGATATTGAGACGGCGGCTATCCGTCGAGCCCAATGTAAGGTTTGTAAGGTGAGATCTTACCCCACTACCACATAGTCCCTGGTTAATTTGGGAGACTCTTAAACTTCCATATTGCCAGACCAACATTCTAACTGGTGATCCATTATGCGCCTGTCTGATAGTGTTTTTTATTCCTTCCTTTTTATTTTTAGTCACGGCAGAATATACCCTCAAATCACATTTAAAATCAGTGGAGACATCTAAGTTATAGAACTCCTGTCAAGCCTTATCGTTATATAATTAAGTTTAGGTCTAATGTGAGAGAAAAATAATGATCTGATTTAACCAATGTTTTATTTGCTCTACCTAAGAAATTTGTTCCTAGGTTCTATATTTTTTCTCCCAATGCCTAAGGCATCCGCTGTTTTCTACGCCACAGCTGGATAAACAAGTGTCGAGCAACAACAACAAAAATTAAATAACTTGTCATGCCACATTCACAAAACACACAGAAGTCAATGCAATGCGAATGGACGCGAAGAAAAAGAATAACACCAAAACAATGGCAGGACTCCCTTCACGTTTTATACGCCAGGGAGTCGCAGAGCGGCTCTAAATAGTCATTTTAATCGCTGTATACTTTTCAAATATCACAACAACAAAAAAAAGAAAACAAGAGCAAACAAACAAACAAAAAACCCCCCAAACAAATCGGATACCATGATGAAAACACTAATTATAAAGATATAAAGATAGAAACCTACGGACAGTGACAAAATTACACACACACACGCACATACACAATATCACATTAAAATTAATTGTTGAAAAAAGGACATGGTTTATATTTAGAATCAATGCTCTAAAGTCAAACTCAAGCATGATAAATTGATATTAAAAAAATCGTTTTCCTTCTTTTTTTTAATTATTTTTTTATGATGTGCACAGATGAGGTCAAAAGTTACATTACAAAATATTGAGGAGAAAATAAGCAACTTAAAAGTGAACTTGTGTCTGCCTTAGCTTTTCATTCAGTTCTGCACTAATGCTCATTCATTTATGTTTTGCTTCTAACGTCTAATATATATATATATAGATAGCCAGAGAACAAGGCAGAAAACAACAATGGTCTCCTTTTCTATTGGTTCCTTTAGAGTAATTTCCCATTCCTGACGTTTACTGTAGCAATTATGGAGTTACTCCGCTTTGTAGAATTTAGATCTCTGTGGTTAAATTGTTCCATACAGTTTTATACGGGGCTGCTGCATGTCCAGTGATGTACCCCGACTAATTACGACTACTATTGGACGCTTATTCGCATATTTCTACGGATCCACCCAGAGAGTAATTCTAATAGTTACTGGTGGGTCGAGTCTTACACAAAGGTCAAGCTGAAAATAGTGAGTGGGACGGGGCGGCGTTATGGGAAATATACATAAATGGAGAAGGAAGAAGACAATTTGCTTTACATGGTAGGAATCATCATTATCATCAGCAGCATCGCTAACAGCAGCAGCCGCCGTATCTTCATCATCATCATCATTATCATCACCAGCAGCATTAGAAACACAGACCTCTGGAATATCCAGCCGGCCATGTACCAGCCACAGACCTCCGGAATATCCAGCTGGCCATGTACCAGCCACAGACCTCTAGAATATCCAGCCGGCCATGTACCGGCCACAGATGTCTGAAATATCCAGCCGGGCATGTACCAGCCACAGACCACTGGAATATCCTCTCGGCCATGTACTAGCCACAGACCTCTGGAATATCCTCTCGGCCATGTACCAGCCACAGACCTCCGGAATATCCAGCCGACCATGTACCAGCCACAGACCTCTGGAATATCCTCTCGGCCATGTACCAGCCACAGACCTCCGGAATATCCAGCCGACCATGTACCAGCCACAGACTTCTGGAATATCCTGTCGGCCATGTACCAGCCACAGACCTCTGGAATATCGTCTCGGCCATGTACCAGCCACAGACCTCTGGAATATCCAGCCGGCCATGTACCAGCAACAGACCTCCGGAATATCCTCTCGGCCATGTACCAGCCACAGACCTCTTGAATATCCTCTCGGCCATGTACCAGCCACAGACCTCTGAAATATCCTCTCGGCCATGTACCAGCCACAGACCTCCGGAATATCCAGCCGACCATGTACCAGCCACAGACCTCTGGAATATCCTCTCGGCCATGTACCAGCCACAGACCTCCGGAATATCCAGCCGACCATGTACCAGCCACAGACTTCTGGAATATCCTGTCGGCCATGTACCAGCCACAGACCTCTGGAATATCGTCTCGGCCATGTACCAGCCACAGACCTCCGGAATATCCAGCCGACCATGTACCACCCACAGACGTCTGGAATATCCAGCCGGCCATGTACCAGCACAGCCCGCGAGCTTATACCACCATGGCCGACAGCCACAGCATATGCTTAGGCGACTAAAAAAATGCGTTGTGGCAACACCTAAGCGCGCTGATTACCTTGTGCATATATGTGCTTCTAGGCTTACATGATTACACTGAAAAACTTACAATAGCGAAGTTAAACTTCAAAGTTTGTTGTCAAAATAAGGAGAATAAAAGTTTCCAATACAAAAGAAATGAAGCGATTACACGCAATGAAATTTTGAATGATCATTATAGTTGGAGATCAACAAAAGGAGTAAAGAGACAAATCATCAAATTATAAAAGAAATAAAACCAAACACGACTAAGAAGGAAACCGGTCCCGACCTATTCAAGTTTTTTCTCCGAATTTGCCAAAAAAATCTCTGAATTTTATTTCTTTAATAAACTTTCATCTGGATGTATAAGTCTGTTCAATATTATCCTCTTGGTTGATTTTCTCATCAAGATGATTCGTTAGTGCAATAGTTTTTCTGCTTTCAGGAGGCGCATTTTGAGGATTGTTGATAAAACCGTATTGATGAGGGCGAAGATATGATTTTATTGATGAGGGCGAATATATGACTTTATTCATCAATTTGGTACTGGGCATGATGAGATGGAAAGCTTTTCCATGTGTTCTAAGCACCTCAACTACCCCGTGTGATAATATTTTTAACTCCCCTCCCTCCAACCCCGTTGTACTTCTTCTTGAGGAACTGAAATGGGGCTCCTTGCAGTTGTTCTGGTAAAGGGCTGTGGTTTCAAGGGCAATTAATAAGTGCCTCTACCCTGCGACATATAAATCCTGCTGATTAGGTGATGGGAGACATTAACTGCCCATCAGGGTCATGCAGAAAGAAGAAGAAGAAGAAGAAGAAGAAGAAGAAGAAGAAGAAGAAGAAGAAGAAGAAGAAGAAGAAGAAGAAGAAGAAGAAGAAGAAGAAGAAGAAGAAGAAGAAGAAGAAGAAGAAGAAGAAGAAGAAGAGGAAGAAGAAGAAGAAGTAGAAGAAGAACAACAACAACAGATAGGAAAAAGAAGAAGAAGAAGAAGAAGAAGAAGAAGAAGAAGAAGAAGAAGAAGAAGAAGAAGAAGAAGAAGAAGAAGAAGAAGAAGAAGAAGAAGAAGAATTTGGAATGATTTTACAAAGAATGCTCGATCAAGTCAGTTATCATCTGAAACGAATGTAGATGGAGCTTTACCTCTTTAGGTTTCTGACTGCATCTTTAAAAATTGCAAGCATGATTGGCAGATAAAAAATGGGGAAAACTACAATGATGCAATGCAAACTTCACCAAAATAACAGACTAATTTCCTTCTTAACCACGCGGCTGCGTTGAAGAATACGAGACTGTATAACAATTGAATAGATGGGGAAGACTGCTACAACGAAGAAAAGCAAGTTTTAAAACTGAACAGATACATCTCCTACACAGCCGTACAATCTCCATTAAAGAAAATCAAACTTTACAGCCATAACAGATATCTCTTTCAGAGCCACTTATACAAAAGTTTGTAAAAAATTACATATATGACTTTGGGGTGTTTGAATTCTTCTCACATTTAACGAAAGGGGTAATATCAAACAGAAAAGTATATAATTTTGGGCCCAATCTTTTAAGCTGCCCTCTTTTAAATTGATCTCTCCCCCGAAACCATGCTGTGGTGCTCATGGCCACTGTACTATACTTTGTAGTGCTTACCATCATGTGCTGAATAAGTCTTCTTTAATATTAAGTAAAAACGTGTAACACAGCTCGGACAATAAAACAGTTTAACAAATTGTAGGTCCCGGATTAAAAGAAAAAAGTAATTGGTTACACAAGATTGCTAAAGCTTATAACTATTTTGGATCTAGATCTAGCCACAACCTGTAGAATTCATGCAAGGCAAATAGAGAATGGCAAGTAACTAAAATGACTTGATTTGAATTTTTTGTTGTTGACCATTTGTGGATCTGGTCGATATCTTAGATACAAAACACTATAGAAAAGAGATAAGAAACGCGTGCAAAAGAAACACAAGTGGTGTTTACATTCGCAACCGCCTCTCCCTGAGCAATGAAAACACTACTACACTTCTTCATGGATTATTCGAAAAGATATGGACAGAAGAAAAATACCCGAATGATTGGAAAGAAGGTCATCTAGTTAAAATACCTAACAAAGGAGATTTAAGTAATTGCAACAACTACAGAGGAATAACACTGCTGTCAATCCCGGGAAAAGTCTTTACTTGCATCATGCTTGGAAGAATTAAGGAAGCCGTAGATGGTCAACTAAGGGACAATCAGGCAGGTTTTAGGAAGAATAGATCTTGCACAGACCAAATTGCCGCCCTCCGAATAATAGTGGAACAATCTATTGAGTGGAATTCACCCCTCTTGGTGAATTTTATCGACTTTGAAAAGGCCTTCGACAGCATTGACAGGGACACCCTAGGGAAACTTCTGAGGCACTATGGCATTCCGCCACAGATCGTAACGCTAATCCAGAAGATGTATGATGGCACCAGTTGTAAAGTTCTACATGAAGGAAGACTAACAGACAGTTTTGAGATTAAAACCGGGGTTCGACAGGGATGTCTGCTTTCACCGTCCCTTTTCATCTTGGCAGTAGATTGGCTAATGAAAGAGAGCACTTCAGGAAGCAGAAATGGAATTCAGTGGACATTATGGATCCAACTGGATGACTTGGATTTTGCGGATGACATTGCCCTGGTCTCACATAATCACAGCCAAATGCAGGACAAGACCTCAACGGCGAACCAACTGTCGGGATCAATAGGGCTTCGTATACATCCCAGAAAGTCGAAAATGCTCAAAATCAAAACAGTGGATACACAAGCAATAACAGTCGGAGGAAAACCCCTGGAAGTTGTAGAAAATTTTACGTATCTCGGCAGTGTTATAGACCACTCAGGAGGGATGGCGGCAGATGTGAGGTCTAGAGTGGCAAAGGCGAGAGCAGCGTTCAAAACTCTGGATAAAATATGGAGAGACCGAACCATTTCAACAAAAACCAAGATCAGACTTTTTAACTCAAACGTCAAATCTGCCCTGCTTTATAAATGTGAGACCTGGAGCTTAAATCAACATCTCTAAAGAAAGTCCAGACTTTTGTCAACGGATGTCTTCGCAGGATCTTGCGCATATTTTGGCCAGAAAGAATTCGAAACGAGGAGTTGTGGAACAGAGCAGGACAGCGCCCAATCCGGGAGGAAATAACACAGAGAAGATGGAGATGGCTGGGGCACACTCTCAGAAAGCCAAGAAACAGCATTACAAGACAATCCTTGCAGTGGAACCCTCAAGGCAAACGGGGCAGGGGAAGACCACGGACAACATGGAGAAGAAATTTGGAAGTGGAGATGAAGGCAAGTGGTCACTCATGGAGGGACATTACACGGATGGCGCAGGATAGGCGGGAGTGGGGGACTGTTGTTCGAGGCCTATACCCTTTGCAGGGTGAGTGGCTTTGATGATGACACTTGTACACAGAACGGCATGTATTCCATGACCCTTTTGATTTTTCGATGGAGGATACAAAATTTTATTTGATTTATCATTTTTGTTATGATAGTTAAAAGGCAGTAAAATGAGTTTTGCTTTTAAAGCGAGTCAAAGAAAGATTGTCAGTTTTTGTTTTTTTTATTTCTTCGCAATAGTTTGTAATACTCATCAATCTTTTCATCTTAGGTTTATAGCTTGTTAATGAAATCAAATTCGAAAAAAAAACGCTTCAAATTTGTTATCTTTACCCCTCAAGTTTTGCATACATTGCCATAATTTTAATTTGTAAGCTACAAACAAAAATGACTTGTTCATATTTATGTTTCGCGTGAAGTTAAAATTTTATCATGGAGGACAAAAATTAGACGGCTTTGTGATTTCCTTTAATGTTTTGCATTCCACCGTGAAAGACATTGTGTTCTATATGTTGTCATCACATAATTATTATCGGAGCGTTTTTATTGAATTCTAGTTCTATCGTCTTTTTCAGATAAACATATGGATTGTGGAGTGTGTAGTGTTGTGTAGTAGATCGCTGGTCTGACGAAAATATGGTCTCTGTTCGATCTTCACTGAAAATCTTGGTGATTACAGCGGAGTGTATTTTTTTTTTTTTTTTGAGATAAAGCCAACCAGAAAGCAAAAAGATAAAAAAAAAAAAAAAACAGTATAAATTAACAAAAAATAAGAAGCAAATAAAAAAAAAAAACAAAGCAAAAACAGAAAAACAGAAACAAAGTATACAAAAAAAAACAAACAAAAAAAAAAAGAACTGGGGAATTAAAATATCTCACAAACCTATTTCCCCGTATTGAGGTGTTACCGGTCTACTCCCCAGGTTGTGTCTGTGGTAAGAAAAAAAATGTCACGCATGCTGCGACAGTGCACAGTATAAAACTCTTTTTTATGTCAAACTTCCTAATAGCACGGACAGTGGCTAGGTAGCTCTCCTCCTCCTCGCACTAAACTATCTCGCGAGGATACAGAGAGATTGTAGTTAACAGGACGGAGTTTACGTCGGATGGAACATGAAACCGGATACTACTCATCGCACCCTGTTTGCTCCACCTTTAGGAACCGATTATACCGGATTGTGTTGGTCGATTCCGGCCCGCGATACGGTTAGCTTGGGTCAACCGCTAGTTTGCCGTTGCTTGTGGCTAAGTGACTGTTTAATATTAAGGAATAGAAGACGGGCGCATACTATCCAGCTCATACTCACACAAACACTAGGCCTAGAGTAGTAGACCTTTACTGATTTGCATATCTCGCGCCTCAAACCCCAGCTAAATATAGACATCGAGAGGGAATAAATGTGTCTCCAAAGGTGGTATTTTTTTCTTTTTTTTTGTTTTGTTTTTGTGACAGCAAAAATAACTTAGAATTTATTACTTATTTTTTGTCCAAACGGTCGATCATTGATTTCTCGAATTCACGGTGGAATTTTGATTTGCTTGAGAAAGCCGTGTTTGAACATTCAAGAGAAAATTGTTAAGGATAACGTCTATGAATCTGCTTCCTTTATTTTTTTTTTTTTTTTTTTTTTTTTTTTCAGTCATCATAGCAATCATAAATCATTCTGGGAAGTTTGAAAAACCCAAAAGAAAGAAAGAAAGGAAACAGTCTATCTAATAATCTATCTACCTGTCAATTATTATCAATCTTTCAATTTAACTTTCTATTTTAGTAGAAGTTGTAGTAAATCATTCTGGGTATTTGAAAAACTCAAAAGAAAGAAAAAAAAGTAGTAGTAGTAGTAGTAGTAGTAGTAGTAGTAGTAGTAGTAGTAGTAGTAGTAGTAGTAGTAGTAGTAGTAGTAGTAGTAGTAGTAGTAGTAGTAGTAGTAGTAGTAGTAGTAGTAGTAGTAGTGGTGGTGGTGGTGATAGTATATTGTATATTTTTATTATTATTATTATTATTATTATTATTATTATTATTATTATTATTATTATTATTATTATTATTATTATTATTATTATTATTATTAATATTATATCATAATTATCATTATTTAAAAAATACATTAATTTTTGTTAATTTTATTCCGAGACGATTAAAATTTTTTTTTCATTAAAAGATTGATTTATTATCATTACTGAATATATTGTTCTTAGAGTTGTCGTAGGAAACTAAGCAGGGCCAAAGTCTTCAGATTTGACCTGAACATTTTACCGAGGGTGTCAATAGTAACTGGTAAATAACGTCTTTACACACCGAAAACTTCTCTCGCAGTTTTGAAAATATTTTTAATTTACATGAAATTTTTTGATACAAGAACATCATAAAAAAAAAGCCTGAGTCCAATTGAGAGGCAATTTTATTTTTAAAAAAGACTACCGTTTAGACATAATAAAAATTGAAAAAAAATTTACGAATTTATTTCCCAAATATCTTGTTGGAAGTAAAATAATACAAATATATTAATGTGTGGATGCGACTTGATTTTTTTTCTCAACACAGCCATGATTTCGGTTCGCTTCTAAAGTCAATATTTCCGACGGCGTCGTTGTTTTTTCTGCATCTGACGTAGAGAAACAAGAAGTTATGTTTTAGTTCATTAAAAAATCAAAGAAAACTTAGGGCTTGAATACGGAGAACCTCAAAGATATTCTGGAGGGGTGGGGGTACATACTTTTAAATTTCCTTTTTTTTTTTATTATTAAAAAAGGGTTAACTTTTTTGTCGGTGTGACTTTTGAAAAAAACAATTAAAAGCTATGATATTGCCGGATGCAGGTTTTCTATCTTTACATTCCATACAGATTATTCACAAATCCAAAAGAAATAATGTGATAGCTACGTCAAAAAGCTTGTCAATACAACCATTTAGCAATGAAAGTGTAACATTGATGAGGGTTTCGTTAGTGCATAAAGAAAAAAGATTCGACTAGATTGTATGAAGTGTTTAGGAGAAATGTTTTTTTTTGGTTTTGTCTCTTGCTAAGAGGAACCTTCAAAGCGATAGCGTGTCAAACTTGAATTTTTCATGAGTGGAGATTTTTATTTCCCTATGTATTAGGTTTTACATAGACTCCCGACGACTGTTTTAGAAAGAGTTATAGTTACGTGTTAACATAGCTTATTCCAGAGTTATAGTTTCGTGTTAACATAGCTAAGTCCGAATAATAATGAATCATGGGAGATGGAAGGTATCCCCCTTCTCACTTTTTCTTTTAAATTAAAAAAAATCTATAGTTGTAATTTAATCTTTCATGCGTGATGTTAATGGCTAAAGTGGCAAAGATTCACTAGCTGAAAGACTTAGAATTTGTAAGAAGGCACAGTGATATGTGTGCTACGTCCTTTTTTAAAATAGAAACTATTAATATTTTGATTTGCTCTATAAGGTGAAATTCTGAACCGTATTAGTCTTAGATTATACATTCAGTAATGTATTTATTTCTGAAATGTAAAATGTATAATTGTATGTCACAAGTTATACTCGTTGTTTTACTTTTGTATTTTACAATGCATTTATAATGAAAAGAGGATAGCAGTTTACATTGAATATTGGTTACTACACTGTTATGAAGGTGAGGATGTAATGCTGAGCGTAAAATGACGAATAGAGAGCTAAAAATGAGAGTAGCTTTTCTTTGATTTTCTTTTCTCAAAATATTTCGTTCAACTTTTCCACGATGCAGCTTTGTCGAAGAATTCTTTTTAATTTAACTGAGATTTAAAGGTTGATTGAGATCGTGAATGTTTTTGTTGCATTAAAATGTGAACATATCTTGTGGAGGATTGTTTTCACAAAACTATTTATTTACAATATAAAGCCCTTAAGAAGTAATTCCTAAGCTGGTTCAGGAAAGCTAACTGCATCTTCCGTTTTTTCAGTCCTGTAAATAGAAACTTATTTTGAGAATGTAACGTGTATCACTGAGTTACTGTCGTTTTGGCCCCACCTGATCCTTCGAAAGAGCTGCGTAAAGCAGTGAGGAAGATTTTAACTGCTCTTAATCTGTGGGATGAATTACTGTCAGGACGGCATAGCACAGGTGGCCTATACAACTAAAAGAAAACGGTTCTTTATATTTGCCGTTTCTGGTTTCCTGAGACTCAACAGATTACACATTCTTATGAAAGCTTTACCTTAAACACGCAAAGATAATTATTACCAAAGAACAATCAACCCAAAAACAAAAATAGACAATCGCTCCAACAAATGTTCTGTTTACGGTACTCCATAAAATCAGTGGCTGTATCGATCACAATAAACAGAACGTTGCAAATCACAAAAAAAAAAAAAAAAAAAAAAAAAATTTCTATCGATCTAACGTCTAAGTTATAAAGATTTCAATGTATAATTTTGGAGCAATAATTTAATAATTTTACCTACCTTAGCGATCAGTTACACCCTCGATATCTGTTGTGAGAATATCAAGGACATGAGTGAAAATGGAACTTGTGGTAAATGAGTGTAGAGCACAATATCAATGAGTATTTCTATTTCGTATCTGATGTGAGTTAAATGGTGTCACTTTTTTTACAATTGCGATATAATCAAAGTATTCAATGAGAGAAATTACTTTTTATTTCATCTGCACGAATTCCAACGTGTATGCAACAAAATGAATCGCCAAATCGACCCAAAATTGAAATTGAAATGTTCAGAAAAAATCGTTTAGCCTCAATCTACCGGGTGAAAATTTAACGTATAGATGGATTTTTTAAACATACAAAGATTGGAAAGTGCGCGAATAAAAATGTTGTTATATTTGTTAACATATATAATCATATTCATCATGTGTTGAAAAATGTACAAATACTTTAAGGCAAAATCTTGGCTTGACAAAAAAACTTTTAACATCCATACATTCATTCACTCAGACTCTTTTTAAAACCAATGATATTTCGGTGCTTAAGTTTACTCACTGCAATTTAGATTCAGCTGTCTCCTAATCGACGCAGATAACTCTGCTTTATCATTGGACTTGGTAGACCTTTGATATTGTTAATACAGTTAGCAGTTACTTGAATATAGCTTAAAACAACTTTATTTCATCATGGGGAGAAAAAGATATATTTTCACCTTATCCTAGAAACGGTGAGGTATTAGTTCTAAATGATTAGTTTACCGTCTGTACTGTCTATCAACAAGTCTAATACAAAATTTTAAATCATCAAAGCAATTTTTCTTTTAACGGCGTCATGTGTCTCGAGTAAAGTGCAAAAAGATGATCTTTCTTTTGTTGTAGTTGTTTATAAAATTCAGAAAAGCCTTACTTTACACCTAGTTGTAAGTAGAAAACACCGCATTTAAACGTGCTGATTGATGTCTTTTTTTATTCATATTTGACACGTATTTTTAAGTTGTTTTATATATCTCTTTGTACTCTTTGGTTATAATATATACAGGTCAAGCGAGAAATTTTGAAAAGAATGCTGTCGTACAAATTTTACTTGGCTTCGTTTTGAAACAACTCAGTTATATATATATATATATATATATATATATATATATATATATATATATATATAGCTCAGATGGTGGAGCTTTTAACTGAATATAGGAAATTCCTGAATTATATCAATAGCTTTGACAAATCTTAACAAAACAGCCTTATATCTAGCTGGCAAAAGACACAAGCAATAAATACACATGTCTTTTGTTGTCGTTCTTGCTTTCAATGTTGCTGGTGTCTTAACGATGGTTGAAAAAATACCGAACTATTGAACCAAGTATGCCAACTACGCTATCTTATCAAAAAATCGTATGTCAAAAAAGATGTAATAGGCCGGTATACAAAAGGAAGCTGGCAATATGCAATGATGTGCATCACATTATCGGATGCTTTTAGAAATCAAAGATAACTTATGAAAACCTATAATTCTCTTTTTTTTAATTTTTTTTTTTTTGAAGGGGGGGGGGGGGGGGCGAGTTTGATTACAATCACAATCTATGGGCACTGCAAGAAATACCAAACAGATGAAGAATGAACCCCTCATGCTGCTGCCGGATAATCTGTAAAAAGGATTTGAAATAACCAAGAAATATAACAGTGTAAAATGGTTGTTCTATAATTATCAAACATACTTGTAAAAACATCTGTTAATGTAAGGCAAACAAACGAAAGATTACTTTTATTATCAAATGTTTTTTTTACTCTCCCTGAACGACCTATAAATGACAGATAGAGAGACGGATAAAGTGAAGGCAAAAAAGAGAAGGTGTAAAAAAGATAAGATGAAGGTTGGGACGGCGACGGTAAAATTAATAAGGATCTAGTTACTCTAGCGTGTAAGGAGTAAGACCTGCAGCAGAAGTAGCGACAGAAACAGAAATAGATAGAGACAGAGGTAAAGCAGGACTGACTATATGCTAGAATGTTCAGGAGTATGACCTGCAGCAGAAACAGAGACAGAAACAGAAATAGACAGAGTCAGAGATAAAGCAAGACTGACTTTATGCTAGAATGTTCAGGAGCATGACCTGCAGCAGACATAGCTGCAGAAACAGAGACAAACGAAGACAGAGTTAAAGCGAGACTGAGTTTACTCTAGAATGTTCAAGAATGCGATATGCAGCAGAAATAGCGACAGAAACACAGACATTCGGACACAGATAAAGCGTTACTGAGTGTACGAGATACACCAGAAAACTTACCTTCGTCAGTTCAAGGAAAAATCCCCAAACTATTAATAAAAAAAAAAAAAAAAGTTAGAATCGCGAGTGTTATAGCATTCACAGTAATGTGCATTAACATTTACTCATTAATATTAATATCAGCAGGAAGGTTGGCATATAATTTAGGTTTCCTATCTTTGTTAATGTTGATCAAGACATGACATTTTTGATGTTTACAGATCTATATCATACAAATGATGCAAAAGATCAACTGCGATAAGACTATTCACAAAAGTTATTTACGCCATACTTTCGTTGAATAAAAGCGCTTTTTATGGAACACCATATTGTATTTAAAAGCATACATTCTTTATAGGCTTGTTGTAAAGTTAAGCAAAATTTATAGATGATTTTTATATTTTGTTGCGACTATGACAAGAGTAAACACTATAAGGGTAATATTGTAATTCTGTTGTCAGGACTTGGACTTTAGTCTTTTACTAGTTTAAGTAATCAATGTAATATATCTCGACCTAAAAATCTTTTTATATCTTTTTTCTTGCAGCATTGCAGTATGCTTATAGAGCAGATCTGTAGCATAACAGCTTGTGGGTGGAGCCAAGCGAACCCCTAGCTTAGTCATTATATTATACTGTACTTCAATAGTTTAGAGGCAGAAAACCAGTCTTCAGCACCTCTAACATGTTATATCTTACTATTGTATTAGGTACCTTGTTTTATGTAATAACTGCATCAATTGATTAGACGATCTATTCTTTGGTTCCTGTCCAGCTAGTCAAAGAAGCTTGATTTCGGTCGGCTTAGGACGTACTTTGATTGGGGGAAACGTTGTTTTCATCGGAAGCCGCATGCGAGCGTTTGACCTGGCCAGTCTGGTCAACTGTCAAAGCCAGTGAAAGCTGCTACTGCTGGTAAAAAACTGTCTCGGATCATGTGAACGTAATGTAATGGACTGTATGAGCTTGGAGTGGAAACACACTCTATACAGCGCGTTTGCACCTGTCTAAGGCTAGTACTCAGTACCGGCTGGCAGTCATCATGGAACCCTTGCATAACAGTTACGTTCTCAGTGAGAGGCTAGCATGTTTGCGAAAAGCGATTTTCTAGGTACTGCTAGATAGGAGGAGTTTATGCAAATGATGTCGGGCATTCTAAAAGTATAATGTCGTAGTATAGCTAAGGGCCGTAAGCCTTTCCTGCGAAACCTCAGAAATATTGCGTGGCTGCTAGAACGCTACCATAACAAGTTAGGCCTGCGATTACTTAGAGTAGGAAAAGGCTCTGAGCTTCCATAGTTAGCTAGTGGGTCATATTGAGGTAGGAAGTGAGTACTTTACCAACCCATATAGCTACATTAATTCGGTCATCTTCATTCTCTGTATTTTAAGTATAGCAAAATACCATAATTCACGTGCAATAGTAATTTAATTACATGTTTGATATTAAAAAAGCATGGGAATATGGCTTTTATATATATATATATATATCTATATATATATATATATATATAAACATGTACATATATACATTATAAAAATGTATATATATATACATTATATATATATATATATATATATATATATATATATATATATATATATATATATATATATATTACTTTACACTTTCACCGTTTACTAAATGTCTACGGATTCAGTTTCATCAACTAAAAAAGGAGTCTAATCTTCTCTATTTTTTTTGTCTAAGCAAAACAAAATTATATCCCGTGAGATACAATAAAAATTAACAAACTTACAAACTTTGTTCGGATCATAGTGCATCTTGCTTATAAGGAAATATTAATTATCCTGGATTTCTTAAGAGAACTTCTATTTTTGCTTCGTTCTTCTGATGCCTGTCAAGTGGCTTTTTGTTACTTGGACATGGCCTGACGAGCTTTTCACAGATTGACTGATATATCTAAATATTGAACAACTCTCGTGCACTGATAGGCTGCTCATAGTTCTTGCTGTACACGACCGAGCACCTTTCAATTTGTGATGGTCCCCGACTTTCCCTGAATAAATTAAGTTTCTCATCACAAAGAAATCTCATTTGCTAATAACTAATCATGAAAACTTTAGAGACATGTGACTTTTCTAACTACCAAAGTATAATTATACGTTATGTAAGGTTAGGAATACAACAAACAATAAGATACCCTGCAGTAATAACCGAATTGTTAGAGACTTCATATATCAATTGTATTCTAATTCACATGCACTTATAATATTAACTCGGAAAGTACAGCTTTGTGTATACATGCATAAATAATTATTCACGACAATTCACCTCTTACACATTTCAATGTTATGACATTGCACTATACCCAGAAATACAACGCGATATGTCAAAATTTTTTGCCGGAATACCAATATACGGAATGTTTTTAAGTATTGCCGCATAATATTTTCCATCAAAATTTAAATTTTAAGAAGTGACCAAGTGGGCGAAACTCTTATATGGTCATTATGACACAAATAAATAATTTTAACATTAATGTGTAAATGCCATGGAGCATGATGCGTGTTTCCTTAATATACATAACAGTATGAAGATGGAGAGAAGCAAATTACATTCTCTGTGAGTCATCATGTCTCCTTGGTATGCGCGGCTTGGCATGAATTCACAAGCTTGTGTGTGTGTGTGTGTGTGTGTGTATATATATACACACACGAGAATAAGAATAATGAATTAACTTTGTAAAAACTCCAAACTATTTATACATTTTTACAATCACTTATTAGCGTTTAGGTTTAACTGAACGAGCAGTTATGAATTGCCGGAGAGTAGCATACATTCGACACTGTCTGCAGGAATTCATAGCTTTCTAGAGAAAGTTTTAAAGCACTTAGAAATGGACTTGGAAAATACAGAATTAGTTCATTTCCTAACTATTGTATGGCTAATTCAAGCTGGTCTGACCTGCGCTGCTACTGCCATTTTTTAAGAATATCAGTGGCGCTTGTCTGTCTGTATGTGAAATGGTTTCATTACGGCTCTATGATAATTATGTAGTTCAAATAATGAGCTTGGCGACTTTCTTTTAGCTGATTGCGTAGTTAAACTCTTATCCGATAAACATTGGTTATACAAAGAGGTATGGTATTGACAGCCCTCTTCTTCATGTAGTGCAGCTGCTCCTATTAATTTGTTTGAACCCTGAATGGTTTAATAATGTGAGGTAGGCAAATAACTGGTTCATATTTCGATGGCTGCTACTTTATTATGCTTTAAAAACATATTTGATAATGACAGTTCCATACAGATTTCCTCGTCAAGTAGGTAAGGAGAGGTGTTATGCCGCTGAAGTTCCAGACAAAACTTTGGGATTAAATTAAGATTCCTGAGAGATCTAATTCTAGCTCCCTTTTGGTTGCTAAAACTTTGAGATTCATTATTTCATCTGTGTTTTTTTTTTCTTTGGGTTTGGGAGTAAAAAAAAAGTAGGGGGGGGGGGGGAGGGGAAGGGATGTCGGGGTAGGGTTCAACTGTTTCTCCATCAAGAGTGTGTCTAAATAATTCTAAAAAATTTTGACCAATATTATTGCCTTTGAAGATCTTGCAACGAAATCCAAATAAAGAAAAGTTTCCAAATTTTCATGCATGCAATATAAATTCTCTTTTCAGGTTCTGCTTAATGTAACGTAATCGAAGTATGATGGAATACAGTTTAAGTCTTTAAAAAAATCATCAGTATTTCTTGAATAGTTGTATCATAATGCCTATAGATGTCTAGAACTATATAAGGATACTATCAATTATGAGGCAGTATTTTTAATGATAGTGTTAATGGGAAACCGGAATAAAACTACTGCTGATGATGGAGAAACCGTTATAACGAAGAAAACATAATTTTACAACTCCGAATTATGAAATACATAAATTATAAATATATACCTATTTTAATTAAATAGACACCCAATCATGGCGCTTTAGCATGGAAAAAGGAGTGGAATTAGTAACATTAGTAGTCGACGGAGCCACAAACAAGCTGGAGGCCACAAGTTCAGTTTAAAGTACAGCATTGCATTCTGACATTTCTACATTTCATTTGAAAGATAGGGGTAGATTCCAAATGGTTAATGATTGAGATCAGGAGAGAAAAAGCCCTAATTGCATAAAAAAGAAAATGAGATATTGCGAAATTGCTTTGAAAGCAACAAAATGAACAAAATCAAAATCAGAACAAAAATTGCAGAAACTTAAAATTGGTGTTAACCATAAATTATTCAGATCCTAGTTAATGTAAAAAAGCTGAAATTTGTTCAAACATTGTTTACGGAAAAAAAAAAATCTAGTTGCTTGTATTGCCGAAGTTTAATCTTTCATGTGTGGAGATTTTCATTTCCCTATGTATTAAGTTTTTCATAGACTCCCGACGACTGTTTTAGAAATAGTTATAGTTTTGTTTTAACATTGATGAGTCCGAATAAAAATGAATCATGGGCGATGAAAGGTATCTCATTATCAGTTTTTTATGATTAAAAAATCTATAGTTCTCTGTGAGTCCTCAATGCTTGATGTTAATGGATAAAGTGGCAAATATTCATTAGCGAAAAAAAAAAGACTCACAATTTGTAAGAAGACACAGTGACCTGTGTGCTACGTCCTTTTTAAGGCAAAAGCCATTATTATTTCGATTTGCTCTATTAGGTTGAAATCTGAATTTTATTAGTGTCACATTATTCATCCTTTCTGTATTTATTTGTAAAAGTCAATGTAAACTTGTATGTCACAAGTAGCACTCTTTGCTGTGCTTTTGTGATTAGTTTTATTTAAATTTTGTCAGGTATTTTATAATGATTACATGATACCCGTTCATATCATTTATTGGTAACTACACTGTTATGAAGGTAGGGACGTAATTCTCAGTGCAAAAAGACTAATAAAGAGCAGAGGTTTTGTTTTTTTTATTGCATTCAGAAGTAAACATATCTTTTGGAAGGTTGTTTGCACAACGCTCGAGTTGGTTTAGGAAAGCTAGCTGTATCTCCAGATTTGTCAGTCCTGTAAAAACATGTTATTTTGAGAATTCAACGTGTATCAATGAGTATCTGTTGTTTTGACCCAAGATGATCCTTTGCAAGTGCTGCGTAAAGTGAAATTCAGATTCTTTTAATCCGTGAGATGACTTACTGTCAGAGCAGTGGTATGCCGAAGCTGGCTTTCACATCTGAAAAGAAAAGGCTCTTTATATTTTCTCTTCACGGACTAATTTCCCGTTTACCGTTTCCTGAGCCTCGACAGATTACACATTCTAATTATAGCTTTACCGTAAACACGCAAAGACAATTATTATCACAGAAAAATCAACCCTAAAGTGAAAAATAGACAATCACTCTATCATTTTTTCTGAATTCGGTACTCCATAAAATCAGTGGCTGTATAGATCACAATGAACGGAACGTTGCAAATTATGGAACAAACAAAAATTGGTTATCGACCTAAACGACTACAGTATAAAGAATTCCATGTATAATTTTGAAGCAATAGTTTAATAAATTTACTTACCTTAGAGATCAGTAAAACCACTGATATCTGTTGAGATCAATTAAGTCGAACATTTGGTAAATGAGTGTAGAGCACAATATGAATGAGTATTTTGTTTTCGTATCTGATGCAATTTAAATGGTGTCACTGTTTAACAGTGTCGGTAAAATCAGTTTTGAATAGGAGAAATTGTTTGTTTTGTTTCATCAGCACACATTTCAACGTGCATGCACCAAAATGAATATCATGACCGACTGGACCCAAAATTCAGATATATATATATATATATTCTTTTTATTCACGGCAGTTTAGATTTCGTTCTTTCAACGACTCCCCTAACAAACTCTGAAAACGCTACTTATACGTAGGATGTAGTAGACCAGTTCAATTGTCAATACAGGTAACATATTCTCGTGCAGCTCTGCGGAGAAAGAAACACACCTGAATATAGCTGAAAATCATTTTATTAAACCATGGCGAGAGAAAGACAATGTTTCACCTCAGCCTAGAAAAGGTGAGAAATTAGTTCTAAATGATTCAGAGTTAAACGTCTATCTACCATCTAGTCTTATGCAAAGTTTCATATTGTCATTTCAATTTTCCTCTGATAGGCGCGATGAGTCGAGAGTTAACTGAAAAAATAAAAATTGTTTTAGTTCCAGCTATTTAGAAAATTCAGACATGTCTTTGTCTATCACCTATCGTAATTAATGAAAACAGAGCAAATTACCGTGGTCATTGATAACTTGTTATTCTTTTTTAAACTTGTTTTAGGTTATCTAATATATAAAAACACAGATTTATTTTAATGCTGGATAATTCTGAGTAAGGATTCGTTCTTTGGCAGCGAATTACCTAAAATAATATTTAAAAACATGAGCTATGAGTATTTCCAAAAGATGACACGAATACAATCCTCGATTCATATCTGTTACTTTAATAAAATAATGTGCTTGGCATATTTATTTCGACGCATCAGTTTTCCTTTGCTCTATGTCTGGCTTCATTTAAATTAGAGCTAGCGTCAATTTCCATCCCCTAAAAACATTATTATGCCCTGTGTATTTTAGAACTAACAATCAGGCAAAACGACTCAAGTTCTCTTTACATTATTTTGTTCCGTGTCCAACGTGCAGGTGATTTTTTCCAGTTACGTTTGTTCTTTGTCAAAAACTGACGAGCTTATGAAGTAACAAAACTTCTAATTCCAAACAGAAAAGATTCCACACGATTACTATGTTCTATGTCCAAAGCCGAAGTGAAACAACTACATTTAAGCTATGTCCATCATATCGAACTGAAATCGTCAAAAAAACAAAAACAAAAAAAAAAAAAAAAAAAAAACAACAACAACAACCCACGAGATATTCTACTTTTTCCACAATGGCGCGCCCTAAAAAGATAACTTTTATTTAATACTACTGGAGTCTAAAGCATGATTTTTTAACAAGTTTCCGGTGTCGGAAAACGTTAGTTTAGTTTATTCAAATTTTTAATGAAATATAGGTGGAGCTTATTCTTTAATCCACAATATAAAATGAGATCTATCACTATTTTCATATCTAAATCTAATATTGACTTAATTTGAATCTGTTGTTAAGATTTAACAACAATACAGTATATTATACTATGTAGAAAGATTTAAAGATAGTATCTAGATTAGATTGAGATCCTGGTATAAATCTAGATCTATGCTAGAAAACGTACATTTTATATCTATATCGATATATCTTTAAACGATCGCTTCTAAATTAGATCTAGCCAAAGGAATAGATTTTTCTATTTTTGCCAGATATATTATCAAGTCTGTTGAATTGGACTCTGCACAGCTCTAAAACTCAAAAAATCTTGATATAATGTATATAAAATGAAAAATTTAAATAATTTAGATATATATCTAGATTTGTAGATACAAACTTGAAATGAACTATCCAATAGGCCTACCAGGTAATTTAAATTTGAGTCGTACTTTTGGTATAAACTTTTAAATTCTTTCTAGGTTCAGATTGTGGACAGGATTACATGGTTCATAAGCGCTGGCCATTTAAGAATTAGTTAAGTAAAATAATTATGATAGTGATAATACATGATGATTATAATATTAATGATAGGTCGAAGAATGCTTTTTATATTCTCAGATTTTTTATACAGTAACTTTTTTTTTTTTTGTGGTTTTTATATTATGCCTTTTCTTTCTTATTCATCTTTCATTTTTTAGCTAATGTTTTCTTTAGGGCTGCCATTTGGGCTCTTTTTCTTTTGGCGGTGTGACTCGGACCTAGTTGGTCTTACGTTACACACTCTCTCTCTCTCTCTCTCTCTCTCTCTCTCTCTCTCTCTCTCTCTCTCTCTCCCTCTCTCTCCCTCTCTCTCTCCTCTCTCTCTCCCTCTCTCTCTCCCTCTCTCTCCCTCTTTCTCTCTCTCCCTCTCTCTCTCCCTCTCTCTCTCCCTCTCTCCCTCCCTCTCTCTCCCTCTCTCTCTCCCTCCCTCTCTCTCTCTCTCCCTCCCTCCCTCTCTCCTTCTCTCTCTCCCTCCCTCTCTCTCTCTCCCCTCTCTCTCTCCCTCCCCCTCTCTCTCTCCCTCACTCCATCTCTCCCTCACTCTCTCTCCGTCTCTCTCTCCCTCACTCTCTCTCTCCCTCACTCTCTCTCTCCCTCCCTCTCTCTCTCCCTCCATCTCTCTCTCTTTCTCTATCTATCTATCTTTCTCTCTTTCTCGGATATAGATTAACCATGTATGTAAATGGCAGCCACTGATCATAGTGCATTAAAAGTACGACATGCGTACGTTGTGCAGCCAATAAGGTGTTTATTACCAAACATGGCTATTAACTGATGCAACAATGGAAAAGCCTAATGTTCTTGAGTGGTAACACAGAATTCTCGTAACGTTCTTACAATTCGTAAAGGCTGGTTCAACATGATGAGCGAATAATTGAAATACAGATTTTGTGTCTCTCTGGTTTGCTTTCTTCTTTTTTCTCTTTAGATGCCAATATGATTGTGAAAAAAAAATACGTTTTCTTTTCACACAATAATTTCTTTGATAAGTGTCAGGCATGTTAAGCCCAAATAAGAATACAAAACGTGAAAGTGATGGTGTGGCTTTCTCTATTTCAGAGACAAAGCAAATGGTCTTATCATCCCACCCCCCCAACCCCCTTCCCCCCCCCCCCCCCCCACGCAGGCCGTGCTCAGGTTTTTATCCGGCTAGTCCTCGCTCGTCAAGTGTTTTGACTGAACTAAGCAGACTCTGGGGCGCATTTAGTCCCATACTACACACATTGACATTCAAAGGGTTTAACACATACCGAGGAGACCCCAGCACTAATCAACAGCATTGACCTCCTTTACTATAAAAATCTAGACATATACCGTATCTAGATTTGATTCGATTATAAGCAAGTAATGGATCAATACTTTTAATAGAACCCCCAATGCACTATGGGTAAAAATAGAAGGAATGGTTACATAAAACGAAATATTTTTTTTTCAATCCATTCTAGGCTAAACGTACAGAGTTACAAATCTTCTCTTGGTGTGAGACCACAGTGGTGCGGATTCCCAAAAATTCACAATTTTTTCTCTCTTTTTTTTTTCGAACATTTTGTCAAGAAATCCATGAAGGTCATAGGGCTGCATCTAACGTCCCAGATCGATAAGCACATTATGCTCTATCTTATCGTGAATGTGGTTTATCAGAAAGACTTAAGCAAGAAAGGAAGTGAAGAAAAAGAAAGATTTTTTGAGTAGCTTTTTCATCTTTTAGACATAGCTTTTTACAATTGACTACATGATAGAAGAATAAGAAAGTGATTATCTCTAAACCAGAAGTGTCCAAACATTCTGAAAAGAGGGCCAGATTTGTGACATGAAAATATATGGGGGCCGACCATTCATCCTGAAATTCTTTGAACCATTAACGTTTAATGATTATTGATTTTATGACAGAGGCTCTGGGCCAGTAAAAATTTAAATACGGGCTGCATTTCGCCTGAGGGCCGAGCTTTGGACACGACTGCTCTAAGCTGTTAGTTGTAAAATTCCCTAGATAAGATCTACCTGTATCTAATCAATTCTGTCTGTCTGTCTGTCTGTCTGTCTGTCTGTCTATCTGTCTCTCTCTCTCTCTCTCTCTCTCTCTCTCTCTCTCTCTCTCTCTCTCTCTCTCTTTAATTTTAAAAAATATCAGAAATTGTAAATCGAAAATTAACAAAACATTCACCACTATAATCGAATTTAAAGTCAAATTAATTTTTTTTCGATGGAGACAATTGCGTTGTTTTTTTTACATTAATCTCTACATCTAACCATAGCAACGAATCAACTTTTTTTTGCGTCCTCAGACAAAATGTTATGGCTGACGAGATTCGATGTCGGCACGGGTGTTGTGACGAAGTGTATCCGACTTGTTAATGTATTGTAGTCAGCCTCTGGCTAGACACCCCCCTCCCCCTTGTTATACCAACACTTAATCATCACCTCTGAGACACTGAACTATGTCTAGTCTCGCCTACTCGCTCTTGCACTCATGGGAAAACCGACTCGACTTTTTTTCGCGGGAAAAAGATAGTGACCATCAGAACATGCGCGCGCAACCTAGCGTCATGTCTGTTCGCTGCACGAATTTACGAAAGACCAAGCAGGCATGCAATCGGACGTGTTACCCGGAATATCGCAATTTCATTGAGGACCTTTCCAAATTCCGTTAAAGCGTGTGACATTAAAATGTTTTTCTAAGATGTGGGCGGCACATAGATCTAGATAAATGGTAAACTTAACGATCTAGAGACCTGAAGTTTGTTTAAATCAAGAATTTTCAATCGAATACCATTATAACAATGGAGACCTGGAACTAGATCTAGATCTAGACTATGTTTTAATTCATATCCAGATGTCTAGACCTAGATCTAGATCTAGATCTAGTTCTGTCAATGTTTTGAAGCAAATTGATTCGATTTAGATCTAGTCTAGATTTTGCTTAAAATAAATATGTAATCAGAGTGGCGCAAAAAAGTTTGATAAAAGCCAGATCTATTTCTCAAGTTTAAATTTAGATCTAGAACTAGATCTAGCAGAAAATAGATCCATTGCTAAGTTTTAACCCCTGTCCGACAACACTCTATTTGTAACAGTAGAGGCTGCCAAGGGCTGCCCAGCAACCATGATCCATGACTAACAAAGATCATAAGATGGCCAATTGTCAAGTCTAGCCAGGATCTCTCAGGCCCATGATTACCTATGTTTTGTTGTTTCTGTGTCAAAAATTAGAACTCTCTCTATCAATCTCTCTCTCTCTCTCTCTCTCTCTCTCTCTCTCTCTCTCTCTCTCTCTCTCTCTCTCTCTCTCTCTCTCTCTCTCCCCGTTTCTTTAATTTTAATCCTCCTTTTCTCTTCTCTCCTCTTTATCCCATCTCTTCTCTCTCCTGTTGTCTTCTCCTTTATCTTGTGTCTTTCAATTTCCTCTGCCCTTTTCACAGTTCACTCCTCTCTTCTTACTATGTCTCCTCTCCCCCTTCCCCTTCCATCTTTCCAAGTTTTTTCTCCTTTCTCTGATCTTCTCTCTTCTATCTAAATCACCTATCTCTCTTTTTTCCCCTCCTATCTCTTCTCTTCCCTGCCATCTTCTCTCCTTTGTGTCTTTTTTACTTTCCCCTCCTGACTTATCTCCTCTTTCTATCCAATCTATGTCCTTCCCGCGGTGTAGCACTAGCGCTGTTTTAGATTAGTGCGGCCGGTCGCGAGGTCAGGCTGACCGGGGTCAGGAAGGGGTCAGCACAGGTAGCCTGCTCGCCTCTGAGCATGCATGTTTTTTTCTTAAAATACGAAGTTATCTTCTATCCCATTGAGGAAACACAAAAACATGCTTGTTATTTGTTGGAATCGTTATGGACGCTACATAGGACTTGTAAGACACAGAAAAAAGAACGGAGAAGCTAGCTTTGATAGTTTCCATGTAATAGGGCCATGAAGCGGCATAATTTATTAATGTTTTCATAAAATCAAATATATTATTTTAAAAAAATCATATTAAAAAATTGGACCGTTTTTCTTCAAAATTTGATAACAATAATAAACAGACATGCTTCTTTTTACTCACGAAAGTTGAAACCGTGCAAGATTCTAGTTTGTCCAAAACATCCCTCAAAGATTTACGATCATTATCCTTATTAGTAAACAGCTTAAGTGACAAGCCTCAGGACAAGCTGGTAGCTGGTCCAAATTGTATTTCAGTCCGAAAATTGTGAAAACTCTAAATAACATTGTTAAGTTGATATTATAGTTAATAAAAAAAAATATTTTCATGAAGGATATCACAGAGTTATAATTATTAGGAAAATAAAATGTATTCAGACTTTCAGACTTTCTCTTTTATGATAAATTCATAGTATCACATTTAAAAAGTGCAGTTTTTTTTTAATCCCTGGAGGCTAGGTGCAACTTGAAGTAGGTGTGCTGTCAATATGTGATGCAGTTTTTTAATGTCGTCAGTAAACCCGTGCGCCCTGTGTTTTTCTAAGTTGGCTATCATTTGGTGACTGTTTTCTGTTCCCTGTTCCCCTAGGAGGCCCAGTCTGTGTCCGTGTTTTTGTATGTGAGGGATGCAGTGGTGTTCTAAGATATGCTGTTTTGGTATGATTTTGATTTTTGTGGGGAAACATTCTTCTGTATATGGTCATATAATTTTCTATTACTAATTTTATTTCTGGAAGGCGGCTGTGGTCAATATGTTTCGTGTGTGATATGGCATTGTGAACTTTGGAAAAGGCTTCGTTGAGTCTGTTAAATGTGATTTGAATTGTGCAAGCTTCGTCTATGAGAAATGGGTTTCTTGTGAGTGCTTGTGTTTGTTTGACAATTGTCTCTGTGAGTTCTGTGTAAACATTTTCTTGAAGATATTTGTGACAGTGGTTACCTACGAAAGATCTATTGTGGTATGCTTGAGGTGTAATTCTATGCTTGTTGAGTATTGTGTCTAATGCAGAGGCTATTGGGCCTGACCTTGGTGTGAGATCTGCGTACACGTGAAAGGGAAGACAGACGCTGCTCTATGTTTTCTATTGTCTGTGAGTGTCTGTGAATATCACTTTGTCCCTCACTAAATACTAAGCAGCCCTCCTCAATTTGGTGTTTGTTTTTGAGTTCTTGTAACTGATGCCAGTGGGATCCATATGTTTTCACACTCTCACCCAAAGGCGTCAGAAACTCACTTTTTTGATTTGCTATTTGTGTGTCTAACATGTGTGCAGTGTCTTCAAACAGTTTGTGATGTTTTAAAACGATGCCAAGTAGAATGTCAAGATAGGGAGGGCTCACGCTGTCTAACTGGATGTTTAAGAGTGGTGTGTGTAAAGCATTGTGGTACTTGGCTACTTCTTTTTTTGCACTTGAATCTTTAATGAAATTAGAGTTATCAGCGAGTATGGTTTCCAGTGACCTTTGTTGATACTGATCACCGGGTTTGTGCATATCTCGCCGTGGCATAAGGCACCAAAGACACGGGTAGGTGCCCTGGGGACCTGAGAGGCCATAGATTGTGCACAAGAATTCGTAGTCACCATTTAGAAAAACTTTAATTGTTTTGTTTCTCCAAGAATGGGACTGAAGTGCTTTGATGTCACTACCTAACTCTCCTTCTAAAAACCTGACCATGTACTCATGTGAGTCGCGCACTGCTGCAATCGCTATCACTACTGTGTTGTGTCGTGTGTTTGGTTTGGCTGTGTTTGCAATCTGTAGCGTAAATTTTAGTGAATTTTTCCATGATCCCCCCCAATTTTAACCCATATTTCATCCCCTGGAATAGACCCATCCCGCAATGTTAACAAATTTTTTTTATCATATGCATCTAACAAGCTATCTACAAATCTGTGTAACTCTCCTATTCTACCAAAAGGCACCTGATGTTCTGTGATATCATCCTTCAAAAATGTCCTGTACTCTACCTTGACGAAGTCTGATACTAAATTCCTCGAAAGCTCCCGAATTGACTTTTCGTTTTCTACATGTATCCCCATTTTCTTGAGTAACCCACTCCTATGCTTCCTATTCTGACGCCGACTCAGTCCCAAATTCTCTTTGATCACTAATGCATGGTATCGTGGAATGCTTAACTTCTGTCTGAGTGTAGCTTTTGTAACTATATTTCTTCTGCGTTCTACTGGAATTCTTTTTAACTCTGAAGCTAACTGTGTATCTGTTGAGCTACTACCTGCTACGGTGGTCCTAAACTTTTGCACAAGGTGTGTTCTCTTTCTCTTTATTGGTGTCCTAACTGTTTGTGTATCTTTTCTAGGTCTTACAACTCTCTGAAGTGTTATGGGTTGTCCTTTTGTCTTGCACAATATTGTTTGTTCCTTCGGGTTTTCCCTAAATTTTCGTCTAATGAAATGTGTGTTGAGCTGCTCCTCTGCCCTTGATAGTGGTGTGTCTTCGGAGCGACTGAGTGCCTCACTAAAGGTGGTGTCATTTTTAATCATAGGTGATGTTGACTTGTCTAGTGCCTCTGTTTTCTTAGGTTTAATTAGTGTAGATTCTGCAACGGGAATAAGTTGAGGCTGGTGTGAAACGTTGGTGCCAGTGCTGGAATTGTTGCATGCAAAGCTGTTTGTGTGATCAAGGAATGTGATGCTTGTATCTGTTTCGTGAATCTGTGGTGCGACACTTCCCCTTATGTCTGAGCTAGAGGTGTGAGCTCCTAGTAGCTGTGTGATATCTATCTGATTTGTAGGTGTGTGGCATGAGCCTTCAGGGTTCAAAACGTTTTTGTCTGCAGCATCTGTGTGATCAGCAACATATGTTGTCTTCATTTCCATTGCAGAAGCATCTTGCAATGTTTGTTTCTTCTTGAAAAATCCTCGAGAGAGGCTCTGTCTGTGTGTGCATACCTTACAGGCAGTAATGTTTATAGTTGAATATGAACACCACTTGTCTTTGTTATTATCAAGTAATGTTTTTGCCTTAACTATTGTCACTTCCCTGTGGTGCTTCATAATGTCTTTGATCATTTTAAAGCACTTCAGGCAAAGAAACTTTGAAAAACAGTCCTCTGTTTCTTGCCTGACGTTGAGGCCCAAAATGATCATAATTTCTCCTGATAATTGGTCACAGTTAAATGTTCTGTCACTGTTTTTCTTGTTTTTTTTGCGAAACACGCCAAAGGGTGGCACAGATTCGACATAAGTCATTAAAGCATTGTATGTGACCATCATGGGAATGCTCCATGTTAAGTAACAGTTACTGGATGAATTCTGAATTGTAAAGGAAAAAAAGAAAAAAAAAACATTAAAAATATATAGAACAAAAACATTTGCACCAGATGAAATTTAGACCGCTTGAAAGTTCAACTTCTTAAGATGAAGAAAATGCAGATTTGAAAAAATTGAAATGGACCGATTGTTTAAAATTATCAATTTAATTTAATTAGTCGTGATTAGAGACACAAATCAAGGCTGAAACACATACTAGATTTACACCTTGATCACACTCACAAGAGCTGGTATAGAATTCCGAAATTATAACTGTCTTTTGTATGAAATGCTGAAGAAACAAAGAGTGCAACAATGGTACTCCTACTACGAGTAGTTTTGGAGATAGAATGAGGTAAAAGAGATGGATTTCTTAGATTTTTCTGACTATTGCAGCGAATTCAGCGCAGCGCTGCGTGATACGCTTGAGCAAAGAGGACAGGTGGCTTTGACAGCTGATGGATGGCCCTGGCCGGTCAGTGCGGTAACAATATCTGACTTGCCTAAGTTGGTGATAGCCGGTGAGCACCTCGTCGCTCGTCTCACAACTAAAATACAACTTTCTGAGCAAAATGTGACGCCGTGTTCCATCTTCTGCTAAATGTCCCTTCTTTCCTCTCCCCTCCTGCTTCTCCTCCAGCTCCTCTTTCTGCGAAACCTCCTTTTCCTCTGTATACCTAGACTGTAAATAAGTGCAAAGCTTTTTCACTGTGTATACTGGCAAGAGGCATTTGCACTACTACCTTTTGTCCATTGAAAAACATGTCTGATAATAATGAATTTGATACTAAAAACATAATTTCAATCAGTTGTCTTTTGTAGTGAAAGTTATCATGATTACGTTATTTCTTAATTAGTAAAGTACATAAGAATTAAATGCAGTTAATTTTGACAGAACTTTCCCCCCCCTCCCGCATCTAGATTTGTCCTCGTTTTTTAATCAGAAGGTAGTGCCCCTGGTTTCAAAACTGTGGGATTTTGGTGGGTAGAGGCTACTTGGGTCAAGAATAAGTGGAGCAGGCAATGCACAAGTATACAGAACTCGGATAAACATGAGGAAATAGAGCAACACAAAAATTCTTATATCTCTCAAAGTATTTATTAGTGACAAATAAAACCTTCATATTCATGTTTAGAGTATCAGATTCACTATGAAACCCGCTAATTTACCAGGAAAAATTCTCACTGTGCATTTTTATATTAATATTTATGTATTCAATTTACATATCTATAGAACAACACAAAAAAAAAATGAAATAAAATCAAAACCACCAAAACCGAGAAAAATTTACTTTGCACAATTTGTAAACCATATTGTCTTCTTGGTATCTTTCAAAATTGAGTCACTCTTGTTTACAATACCAAAACTTTAACTGAGGCAGTCTTGACATAATCCACCAGCAAACCTTACTGGGAAGCCTCTTCTGAAAGAGGCAGGACCCAGGAAAAACATCAGAATATCTATGCTGATAAAAGTGGTATTGTTCAAGGACTATTTTACCAAAATTCTGTTCCAGATAATCCCAGTTTCCACTGCCTCAAACTCATCTTGTGAGCTGTTTGAAAATTCTCTTTATGAACATCTTTTAGCAACTGGGATCTTTCAACACATACTAATGAAATCTTAAAAGTTGGTGCCATGCACAGACTGACTGCTCCCCTAAAGTGTTGAGTGATATGATATGTAACTTTCAAACAAAAACATGCAAGCCAGACAGTCTATCATACTGAGTTGCATCAGCTCCTGGTATAGTCTAATATTTTGGAGCTTACATTTATGACTCACAGAAAACAGAAAACTGAGAAACTATCCAATTAAACAGGTCTCTGTGGCAGTTGAGAAAAATGCTCTTTATTGTCTAGAAATTTAAATTTCTGACCAATTGAAATGAAGAGTTGCGAGGCAAAAACCTTAATTTAAGAAATGTCAAGCTTAGATAGAATTTTATCTAGATATATCCATTCAATTTACAAAATAACAACAGCCTGAATATCTTCAGGTAATGGTTTGTTGGAAAGGTAGCTCTGTCAATGGTTATCATTTTATCCTCATTTAAGCTGTTCTCCTCTAAAACAAAACAAATGCATCGCCTCTATCTGGCATGAAAATCACAAATAAGCTACAAGAGATCCCCCAAGGATTATGAAAAAGTCTAAAAAGTGGAGCTATCAAAAGAAAGCTGTCATACAATGTTTTGCTTACAATCTAATTTGATGTATAACTAAAAAACAATTTGTGTTACTGTCGCTCATTTAGACCTTCCACCGTGTCTGATCAATTTTGGCTTTTTTAATATAAATATATCTAAATAATTAAGGGCAAATATTAGCCCACCCAATTTTCTGACTTTAATTTTTTTGGTTTACTTCAAATTGATATTGTCTTCAACGTTATATCTGTACTCTAGTATCAAAAATTTTTTCAACTTCGGCATCCATTTTTTAATTTGAACTATAGAACTAAACAATTTAAAACTGCTATTTCATCATTTGCAGTTTACCGCTATAGTTTTCAAAGCTTCTGTCTTTTTCCTAAAGATAATTTGCTGTACATTAATTTCCCAATATTTAAAATATACTGCAGCCATGTTGTATCTCCATTTTGTGAACTGTTTCAGTTTGGGGGGCATGGATTATGGCTTGGCAACAATCAACAGCTGAGCTCTCAAATCACTGCTAAAGGGGGACTAGGAGTGTGAAGGAAGCCAATCCATGTTAGTCTACCTATCTTCTGCTGCCTTCTTTGCATTTTCTATGCCTCAAGTACCCGACCAACTATTTCTTTTTCCTCTGTTGCTTTGGTTAACTTACTTCATTTTCTTTGCTATTCAACCAGTTTCTTCAGTTTCTTTTTTTGACCAATTGTTTTCTTTTGTCTCTGGTGCCTTGACGGAATTCCTTCATCTTCTCTGTGTGATGCGTTAATTTTCCAGTCAATGTTAAGTTGCTGGTTTCATTAGCTGCCACTGCCTCTTGTCTCACTGCTTCTAAAACCACTGTTAGACGACAGTCCATCACTATAGCCATTCTTTTGGAGTGGTTGCTGTGTTACATTGATCATACTAGTGTCGACTTGTTGGACTAACAATTAATGTATCAAATGAATGACTGAAGGGCACAATTTAGATCAGCCTGATAAAAGAATTGCTTCTTTTATTTTGTTGATTCAGGAAGGAAGCAAAACACATCCACCAAATCTATATACTCCTATCCAGAGCAGATTATAAATTGAAAACATTAACACTACATAAACTAATTTTATATGAAGGAGACACTGAATGATAGCTGTCTGCGTAAATTCATACAAAATGGATGCTAAATCAATAAACCATAAGTATGTCTTCAAAAAATCTGGCAAAAAGCATTCTCAAAAAGTGAGTTGGTTAAAACCAACTTCTTTTCAGCGTAAATTGCATTTATTAATAGATAATTACAAAGCATCTCATTTTGTTGAATTACCCATTATTTTGATTTCATCTTAGCTCTGACAGTCAAATGTCAAGTGAAACCCTGATGGTCAGAATTGGATTTTTTTTTTTTTGCAACATTGGATGATTTATGAATACAAGAGTGTGTTCTGGAAATATTGTCATGAAATCAACATACACTTGAATTAACTGAACAATGAGATACAAGATTAAAGTATATCATATTGCATGTGTTGCCTACATATTTTAGGATTGTTTTCCAAATATTTCCGTTCAAAATTTCATCTAGCTTTTTGATGATTGTATGGGATCTCCACTGCTTTTTTTTTTTGCTGCCTGTTTGGGCATTCCTTTAATTTTATCCTCTCTTCCACTGAGTCTGTGGATCTGTCAGATACTCGTCTAGAAAACAAGTTATTGTGCATTTTAGGCACCTAGTTTTGACTTTATCTATGCCAGCTCTCTGTCCTCAAAGGCTAAGAAGCTTTTGGATGTTTTCTTCTTTCTTACGCTTCCTGTCGAATTTCTCATTTATCTTTTTATAGGATCATGATAAACGCACATTTTCTCAGTATTTTCAAAAGGAGATTTAAATTCTTTTGTCTCATGTTTCCTTTCATCTGTCTTTTCCAACGCTAATGTTGTTAAACTTTTCATAAAGAAATAAGCCAGTTTTGGGTGGTTCCTTTTCCATTGTGGTTTGGCCTACTGCTTCTAGCGCCAATATTACATTACAGGTACCTGTGTGACCACTCCTTTTGAGAAATCACAATATAGATGCCAATATGGTCTTTTTCTGACTTGTTCTGCTTGAGAGATGGTTGATGCACAAATCAAGTACCATATCGATTCATAAAGCAAACAACCACCAAGACTAGGTTTGATCTTGAGCATGCTTTTAATGCAAACACGTTAAATCCGTCAAGGGAGCTTTTATATACAAGAAACACTCAGCTGAACCTCTCAGGTGAAAATTCAAACTGGATACAAAATCAAGCACAATCATGAGTATGTGGTTAAATCAAAAAGACATTTTCAAAATATTTATTGTACTTGAAATACACCTCGGCCTATGTAAGCCAGTTCATTTTTCACAACTTCTATGCATTGGTTTAGACTAAATTGAATCACACTTTGTTGTAACAGAACAAAAATTTAATTTGTTTTGTAGTGTTGAATCCTAAATTTAAAGTGAAATTTTAACACATTTGAGCAATGACCTAGATGGTAAAATTATAGAATATGATATTGCATATTTTGATTTTTATCACTTCTAAACTTTCCAAAATGATTGAAGTCAGCTCCTTGTCGAAACTTTCTATTTTGTTCGTTAGCCATTGTCATGATTTTGATGGATCTTAATGCTGTTATTTCCCAACCTTTTTTGCCTTTGCAAGTGTCTTCTCTTCCTTTTGAGACCTTTCTGAAGACTTTCACACACTCCTTTTCATGACACAGTTCTCAAAGTATGTTTTTACACTTCAAGCACCAAATTTTCTTACAGCAGTCTCAATTTCAGTAATCAGCCAAGCCTCAGTTTTTACACTTTTTCTTCCACTTGGTGCCAAAAAATCATTAGTCAATGTTTCATTAAAACAATTATATCTTTTTTTTAAATGCTGAACATTTCATTAGCATTCTCATCACAAGTTCTGTTAAACTCTCTTGAGTCATCTCAGGTTTCTTAGGTTTGAATTTCTCCCAAGGGGAATAAAAAAATTACATCTTTCCAAGGCTATATAACCTTGTAAGTGGGCATCACAATCATCTATGCCCTGACATTTCCTGAGTTTCTTGTCATAATTTTTTGGAAGCTGGGGAACACAAAAAAAAATCCAATCAACCATACAAATTTGTTTATTGTTGAATGCTTTATTTCTTGTCTTACTTGCCTGCTATCTATTTTTTTTCACTAGTTTGCTTCTGGTGTATTCCTGACACTTTCTGTTCTTGATTTATTGTTGAAACTGTAGTAGCTATCTATTTATCTATCTAGTGTTTTTATTCTTACCCTAATAAATAGATTTATAACATTGGGACATCATTAAACATTGAACGAATGTCTAAATTTAGCAGTCATTCTTTATTCAGCCATGTTTTTCGAGAGAGTATCAACAAACGTTCACCTTGCCAGGTATGTGCTGGCTTGGCATAATAATACATTTTGCCAAATATTACTTGGTTCATAGCAGAATACTACAGAAACATCTAACATGACTGCCTCCATTGGATTTCTCTATAATTTTTTTTATTTGATGTATTCCTTGTGAAGCAAAAGCTTTCTGCACAAAGGAGCAAAAATGAAAACAGAGCTGCACCAGCGCAGATATCACAGGCGATGACTGTGCTTCAGTAAACCATAATGCATCACTTTTATCAATTTTGTACCAATCAACCTGATTAAATACAAAGAAAGAAAAACAAAAAGAAAATGTGATTTATATTTTCAATTTTGCAAACCAAGAGTGATGATGAGAAATAAATACATTATAATTCAATGTTTTCACAAGTTTTCATTTTGCTACTTTCCCACTAAAGATAACAGATGCTGTATACCATTTTGAATCACTTGATCTACAATCTTTGGTTGTGAAATTTAAAATTCATGAACTGTTCTTGTGCCTGGCGGCATTACCTTATATACAAATGCATGGCTTCCTTCTTGCACTTGAGAATGATTGAAAATTTTAATAATCTTTTGTGCTATAAGATTTTTTTTTTTTTTGGTGTTCTAGACAGTTCTCAATGTTTGTACCTTACATGCAATTACCTACTTTAAGGCTGGATGTGAGGGCTGAAAACAGCTTCCTTCATCTACAATCTTGAGTGCACAGGTGCTGGCTTAGAAACTTTTTGGTTTACATCATCATGCTTGACAGAGCTGTTTTGCAGGTAAATTTTTTGCTCGTTTTGTTACCTATTGTGTAAGATTTTTAAAAAATCAAGGTCAACAAGTGCTTGATTCTTGGTAAAATCATGGAGTGAGAGTTTCGATAGTTTTTTCTGTAAGGTGATCTCCTCCATCAATGCTATGATTTCCATATATAACATACACATTTCTTGTGAATATTAATTTTAGATGTTTTGACATCTAATATTTTGACAGCACTAAAAAAGAAACTTTTTTTGTGGCAGAGCTATCTTGGAAAATGGATTGTTTAAGTGTAGTAAAGACCCATTGGATTCAATATTATGGACCTATGCCTCAAACCTTTATTAAAACAAGGCCAAACCAAAACAAAAAGCCTTCAGTTAGCTCACCAACAATGATCCTGACAAATGTATTTATCCTGTGAACTCTTGCATATGAGGGCAAACAGAGTGCTAAGTTAATTTAAATCTTAAATGCAAAAGAATTATGAAGGCTGTGCCCTATAAGAAGAATATTTAAGATGCAATACAATCTGCGTAACCTCAGTGTCTCTTCAAACATATCTTGGTTCCAACAAGGTACAATGTGCATGAAAATTTGGGAATCATGCAACAATCAGGCAACTTTATAATCTGCAATACATTTTTTATTAGCAAGTTGATGTTACCACTGGTTGTGAATTGGTATCAGCATATATTTCCAACTGTCTTGAAAAAAACTGTGCCATAAAGTTTCTTTTTATCCACATTTTATGAGAGTTCTTCGATGGCCATATTGAGTCATATTTTCATTGAATGGTGCTTATCAATTCTCATGAACTTGACAAAATGAGGAATTGTTGAAACGTGGCTTTGTTTTTGTTGTTTTATGAGTCATCAGGTTCTGAACTTATGGTGCATTCCAACATACCCATAAACAACCACTTTCTTCAATACTCACTATTATCTTGATTATTTTTTTTTTGACAGTTCATATGCAGACATAGACTTCTCAGGATGCTGTATTCTTTAAAACTGTTCTAAGTTCGTCAACATGTGTAACACAAAGGTAGTACTGATTGTGCTGGCAAAAATATTCACATTCACCCAATCAAAAGTGTGCCAGTGACAATAATGCTTCTGCTTGCAACAACCTTTTCACTGACAAGCTTTTATCAAAATTTTAACAATTCTACATGCATGGAATTCTGCAAAACAAAGGAAACAAAATTTTTTTCTCATCTTAAACAATTCATCACCTCACTACAATTGTATGGGACCTTGATCAGTTTGTTTTTGTTTTTTATTCACTTGATTGTGATTTGTGCTAGGAATTCAAGAATTGACTTCTAACTGATTAGTTACAAGAGTCGAAGTTTAGACAAACAGGCACATGGTGGACTATGTTTGTTTTCCTTGCACTCAAGCAATTGAGAAAGAGACCAAGAAGTATTGTGTGGATTCAATCTTTATTCCATAATAAAATACCAAAAGCATTCTCTGGAGTCCTCGACACATTGGACATCATTGGCTTTCTATATACCTCACAGACCCATATGAGCAAAACTGCTACTTTACTAAAATACTCCAAACTCAAACTGCCCTCAAGGCTTCTTTCTTCTTCTGGTATTGAATCTTTGCAAAGCTTTTGCAGGGTTTTAAGATTTTTTTTAGCTGTGCCAGCACTCTCTGCCTTCTGAACAGATCCAGATTTTTATGCTGATTTACTCTTTCCTTCAGGTACTTTTTTGACATTTCCATTTCTTATTACTGCATTTGTTAAGAACTGCTGGGCCTACTGCATCATCCACTTCAGCCAACAAGTTAGTCAAATTTGACATTTCATATTCTGATGTTTCATTTACTACTTTGAGTTTGAACATGATAGAGAATTTATTAACCTGAAAAACCATGACATCAATGTTGATGATGCAATGAGCTTTATAAACATTTTGAACCAATCAAAATTGCTGGATCTATTTTCAACCATTGAAAGCTTCTCTTAAACTCCCTCTTGTTATTCTTTTTAGTATTATCTTTTCAACAAGCTAAAAACTCCTGGACTTACTTGATTATGATTTCTGAGTCTCCTAGCAAGAGTCACTCTAAGTTTCTTTTGGTCTAACAATCTTCATTTTCTTCTCTTCAACTGAAGTTTTCCATGGTGTATCAGTCTTAAAATTTATTAGCTTGATGTTCTTGGTTGAACTTATTCGAGGCAATGAAAGCTGGGGCAAGCTAGCAAAACAGTTCTGCTGAGGATCATGACTCTTCAGCAATTTCCCTCATTATTTTTCATTTGCTCATCTCTTCAGATCCTTTTAGGCTTCTCTGTTCTTCTTGGGTGGAATATTTTCTACATTTTTATGGTTTAAAATATTTTTGCTATGTCAAAGTTCACTTAATTCTGGGCAGATCTGTGTATGTATTCTGATTGTATCATCTTAAGGATTTAAGAAAGCGGATAAGCTTGTAAAGGCAGTTCTGCTGATGGAGATGGGTTTTCATCTATGTTTGAACAGGTCAGAACTTGAAAACTAAACTAACTTTGAAGACATTCCATTTGTATATTCTCTGAAAAAAAAATGAGAATCTTAGAAGCTGAGCAAAATAATCAAAGGGTATGTAATAGACTGCATGAAGCAGACTTCAAATTGGTCATAAAAATGAGACATAAAACCGAAGAATCACCACTTTATAAAGCAGGGACCAGTCTTTTACTGTTCCTCGCTTATTCAACATGTACACTATTTACCTTACTTTAGAAGATTGCATTGCTTTTTGAGAAATGGGTATATATATGTAAGGAGGCTGGTATAATTATTTAATTGTGGCGCAGCAGTAGGTCTTTATAATCTTTAGTATATCAGTTATCAGCTTGTGG